>JASCZI010181413.1:4109-43797 GCA_036250425.1 Stylosanthes scabra
ACTTTATGCCATAGGGTTATTTATTTAATTATTTGCTTGCTGTATATATTTTCCCTTTGTTAACATTTTCATAGATGTGGAAGGAAATTCTAAGACTGAAATATTACTGCAGGGACAAAATATCATCTTGATGTCAAATCACCAGACTGAAGCAGATCCTGCTGTTATTGCACTGCTAATTGAAAAAAAGACCCCACATCTTGCTGAAAACATGGTAATTGTTTTCTTTAATTTTAAATTTTTATGGTTTTGTTTTAACAGTCTTTACTGTACATGTATAACTGCTGAAGTAATTGAATTCCGCCAATTGTTATGCAGACCTATGTAGCGGGAGATAGAGTTATTACTGATCCTCTGTGCAAGCCCTTTAGTATTGGCAGGTTTATTTTTTACTTCTGTTTATCAAATTGAAATTTTTGTCCATTTATGTTTATTTTCAATTTCCAATAAATATAGTTGACTTAATAATCTTTATTTTTATAGGAATCTGATTTGTGTATACTCTAAAAAGCACATGCTTGATGACCCATCAAAATTAGAGATGAAAAAAAGTGCAAATACACGAAGCTTGAAGGAGATGGCTGTGCTTTTAAGGTATATCTGTTAATTTAGAGTTACTAGCTGTTTCTATACAGATTTCAAATTCAGGCTGTAGCTTATCAATCTTAGCCCATGTATTCTAGGAATCTATAAGCATAGAAATTTAAATATAATTCTTAAAGGAAAATATAAAAAGTAACTGTAGAGAATTTCTCCACTTAATTGTTCTTATTGGTTGGCCAAATTTCCATTATTTTGGCTTTTAGCTGTTAACCTTCTGCTTTTTGGTACAGAGGTGGATCTCAGATAATCTGGATTGCCCCAAGTGGTGGTAGGGACCGAGCAGATCCAAAAACTGGAGAATTTGCACCAGTAAGTTAATTTTCCTGTTAAAATGAGATTTAAAAAAGTGCATTACACTATTACAGTCCCAGTTAGTTGAAGTTATCATATCTTAGGTATATGATACATGTTATGTAACGTAATAATGTGGACTAGTAGAATAGAAAGCTATTTGTCTTGACACTCAGGGCTAGAATCTTTAATGCTTCTTGGAAGGGTTCTTGAACTCATGTTGTCCTGTGGTTATTCTTTCTTATGCTGAATTTTAAGTTGTTTTATGCTTGTATTGGTTTTGCATGGATTCTCTTTAGACTGTCAGATAAATGTAAACCTAGGAAAAATATTGAGGGTGGTTTCCAAGGTCAAAAGGGTTTAAAGTTGGCAACCGTGATAGATAAATTCTCTTTCCTATTATAAAACTAATGCAATCTAGCAACTCTGGAAAAGCTAGGTTATTGTTCAGACAGTTATTTTCTTCTCCTTTGCATGTAAAATAAAATATGAACATTAGGAATTGTATCAGAAAATGAGAAGTTCTGAACAAACCTTGTGCACAACTTCCTTTTTTTTTTTTTTTATTATACTGCCAGTTCTATGTTCTTTCCATTACTGATATAAGGCATTTAGGCACCCTTTGATCCTGCTTCAGTAGACAATATGCGAAGGCTTGTTGAGAATTCTGGTCCACCTGGTCATATATATCCTTTGGCATTACTGTGTTATGATATAATGCCCCCTCCAGCAACGGTATGGAAGTTCCAGTCTTGCTGAGTCCAGTTTGGTTCATTGTTCTTTGTTTTATTGATATCTTATAATAATATGTTTGTATATATATTTTCAGGTTGAAAAAAAGATTGGGGAGAAAAGAATTATATCCTTCCATGGGACTGCCTTATCCGTGGCTCCCCCGATTAGCTATTCTGCAAGTGGAAATCCTGAGCAGGTTTGTTAAATTTTATATCCTGGATTTTTCACTACCCTTGTTTATTAGATTTATTATTTGCCGTTGACTCCACCAGTTTTCCTCGTTGAAATAACCTATTGTTGATTTGTAAATTTGAGAAAGAGATTGCTCCTGCACACAATATCCACTTAAGTAGATTCCTAGGTTCTTTCCCATCTTTAACTTGATTGGTCTGATATGGATTTTATTTGGAGCAGGCTAAGGATGCATATACAAAAGCTCTGTATGATTCTGTGACTGAGCAATATAATGTACTGAAAGCTGCAGTACACGGCAAAAAAGGGTTACAAGCGTCAACTCCTAAAGTCTCTTTGTCACAGCCATGGAACTAGTTCAAATCCGAATATTCTTCATTATACTTTTCTCTTCTAATCAGGTACAATTCTAACTTTGTAATCTTTGAAATATTCAGCTGCATAACTACACATCTTGAAAGTTTGGTGGAAACAACTTAAAATTGATTAGCATCATTTAATTTTAAGTGCAGAGGAAGGAAGTAAATGGGATCTCCGAATAATATGATATTTATTTTAATCTGGAAAAATTATACATTAATAATCTATCTTTCTCACTGATCCTTTTATTTATTTTCCCCGGCAGAAGGTCGAAATGTTTTTTTCCCTTACACGACGCATGTCCAGCGATTTCATCTCATTCACCAGAGTGCAGAGGGAATTGCCTATTGCTGCTTACACCCAATGAAATGATTAGCTGGATGGAAGTTTGCAGGCTATACCTTGATCATAGTTGAATTTTCAGCAGTAACCTTTTTTCAAAAGGTTCAATTTCAGCTGCTTACTGTACAGGTCCCTTAGCAAAGAATACTACATTTGGATATTATTTTGTTAGTTACAATTTTGTGTAGTAGCTAGTTGAATGAATACATGAAAGCCAATTACTACTTCCATGTATAATTCCAAGCCAAATTCATTCCACAATATATGATTGTTTGACCCTATTATAACCTGTGTCTTTTAGACTGAGTTTGGGTCGCGCTGCAAATTGTTTGGTTCCCATGATATTCTCCGGTTCGACAGGTCAAAGATTAATCTTTCGCAGATTGGAATTTAATTTAAAAGTTAGCTATTGGTTGTTGGGTTATTGCATGCAGAAGTCGAAATTCAGACTTCAACACTTACTTCAAAAGATAAGTGAATTAATTAACTGGAATACATCCATTTTTATTTAATTCTTGAATATGGGTCAAAACATTTAAGAAGTTTCGGCCCAACCCGTAAAGAACATGCTTGGGCTGTTCGAGAGAGAGAGAGAGAGCGCTTATGTCCTTGTTGACGTCTACCTCTAGGGCTTTAGGCTCTAGCCGGTTTTCATTGTACTTGTTGAGGCTGAGGCAGTAAAATTAAGTGAGTAATTTTAAATGAAAACGGTAAAGTGATAGCAGAAAAATGACAGTAAATGTCTCAATTGAATTGATTATCGAAGGTTGCTTGTCCTAGTCCTAACATTGCCACTGCCAATGCTTCTACGGAATCAAGCACACATTTGGCACCCCAATGAGACAAATCCTCTTCTATCTCATTTCTCTTTTTCTCTATGTAGGGTTTTCCTTTTTAGTGCCTTTTGCTTTCACCATGGGGAAAACCAATTTCACAAAATGATCAAAAAACAACTTTGGTTTAGGTGATCAAGATCCTTTCACGATTTGGTGTTTTACTGTAAAAGTGGGGTCAATTGCTTTTTTTTTTTTTTAAATGTCTTTATATGTAATTTTATCACATTAAATTGATTTTTGAAAATTTCCAGTCTTCAATAGAAATACCCTTAACAATACTTATTGATAAGCTACCTATAAACATAATTAAAAATTGATAAATAAAAAAAAATTGACATTTAAATCATGCTGAAAGGCTTAGGTAGGAAGTGAGACATTATTGATCTTTTCTTCCTTATTAACTTCCTCACCTAAATTTTTTCTATATGCCTGCCATTTTTTCATTTAATTCCTCCTCTCAATTTTAACTTGTTCTTTTCTATACTTGAATTTCCCATTTACCCAACTTTATTCTTTGTTTGCAAGTTTGAATAGCTAGGAGGCATTTTTTCTTTCAACTTGCTCTTTATAGCAATATCATCACTGTCCCACAGCTTCAACTTCAAACTTAAAACACTTAGAATCGAGCCAGGCCCCGTGATGTTCATTTTACCCTATGTCTTTCAATTTTCAACTAGGGTAAAGTTCTCTAGCATATATCCACATTAGAGAAAAATTAAAGATACAATCTTATTTTTATAGTTACACATATTTTTAAGTGCGTGTTAAATGTAATATAAATTTACGTACAAGCTTTCTTAAAAACTATAGTACTAGTTAGTTAATTAGAAGGAACATTAAGACTTGATGTTATTAATTTGTATTAGTTTAATTGGTGGTGTCCACAAAATATAAAAATAATATTATCCTTCAACTTCCTATGTGAAACACGAGAAATGGTGAGGGGCACCCTACTGTATTTTTCTAACTCCCTTCACATCAAGATTTTCAATTTCGGGAAATAATAAAAATCATTTAATTAACAATAAACTTATATGAATTTTGGATGTGTGGTTATTAAATTTTACAAATGTTCAGACATGCAATATATTTTTTGGGGCCGTTTATCATCTGATTCTTTTAAAGGAGACCAATGATTAAATTGGTGCCATTTTTTCAATTTCAAAAATCAAAATAATGTAATTGAAATCTCAAAAATATTTTAGTGTGAATTAAAATATTAGAGATCAAAATAAAGTTTAACTCACATAATTATATATAAAACATGGTCTATCTCTGGCCCCCTTTGAATATTTGTAGGTGGTGGGAACGTTACGACACGATTAACCCTAAATGAAGCTTAGGGAGATGTATGTGTTTATTTTATAAATTAAGTGAGTGGCCTAATTAAGGTTGCATGAACGAGATTTACGAATAATGTCACATTATCATGCAAGTATAGAATTAGTATTTTACTACTTACGATAAACAAAATCTTGCCGAGGAGTGTGCATGTTCCTTCGAGGAGCCAATTACAGCTTATAAGTAAATAGCATATATATTACAAAGAGACCGAATCTATAGTAAAATCAAAACCAAATATCAATAACATAAGGGTGCCTTCCTGCTTATTAATAAATAATAATATGTTGATATCTTGTTATGAGAGCCAATTAAGTATAATATATGGTCT
This sequence comes from Stylosanthes scabra, assembly GCA_036250425.1. Taxonomy (NCBI): domain Eukaryota; kingdom Viridiplantae; phylum Streptophyta; class Magnoliopsida; order Fabales; family Fabaceae; genus Stylosanthes; species Stylosanthes scabra. Next base: position 9,141 of record JASCZI010181413.1, read on the forward strand.
TGTTTTAATTTGTGTGTGAGAGTTAATTAATTTAAACTATAATGTGATACAAAATGATTATAGTTTAACTTTTATTCTTAGTTAAGTGTGAAAACACAGTTATGCCAAAAAAAAATTGCGAAAACAAATGCAGAACTGTTTCAAATTCTAAAAGATAAAAGACACCAATTTTTTTTTTCTAAAAGATAAGTTTTAAATTTCAAAACCTTAAACAGTAAATAAATAAAATAATAATTGATTTTCATGTATGGTTTAATAACTCAAGCAATTAAGACCAGAAATAAGCATTTCCTTATCTTGCTTTCCCATATTTTTTTTATTAAATTAATATGGGTTGGTTGGTTTAATAATTTACTCATTAGTCTCCTTAAATAAATATTAATGATTGTCTTGTGTATGCAATAATTTGTTGACTAGTGATAAATTATAAATTCTTAAATAAAACTCACATACACGACATATTAGTCCTAATCTTATCAGGATGAAAAATATTGTGAAAAAGATTTTTTTTTTTTAACTGGAAAATAAAAAAGCTCACCACAATTATTTGCCAGCAAGGCAATAAGGCTCCAAATAAATAATGTAATTAAGATGTAACTTGTCAATTGTGCTATAGTGATTAATGCCTTTATTAAATAAAGTATGTTTAATTGTCCTTAAAAGTAGAAAATTCTGGCTTTTGGATTTTAACCTGTATGGCCAGTATGAGTAGTGAACCTTGAAATAATTCATTTTGAGTCACTTCATTTTATTTTAATATTGCATTCACATGGATCATTCTCTCTCTCACACACACATACATATATGTATGTATTTTAAAATAATTTGCAACTTAATAATTTAATTTAGGGGTTGGTTTATCCAAATTAGATGTTAGGATATTGGTAGTGAGACACGTGGCAAGAAAGGAGAGGAGGGAGACAAGTTGGGACATATGAGGGGAATGAGGGGGTGATGTGGTGTCCCCATGGATGGACCCTCATCATTCCCACCCACTTTGACATAGTCAAATTTCAAATCATATATAATGTGATGTGTGATATGTGCATGCTACACTACTCATCAATCTTATCATATTGATTTTGATATATTTGATGCACAACATATCTCATCTTTCAGTGCTATCCTCAACCAAATGTATGTGCTCATAATTCAGGGGGCGTCTGAGGTACACGCGCCACCATCACACCGGTGCTCCCCCGCCTTGAATTGCCCCCCATCTTCATCAAAGTGAATTCACGTGTAATAATGGTTAGGGATGAAATTTGTGGAATTGTATAATAGCATACATTCCGATTTTCATGTTTATTATTATGATTGTAATCATTTTATTTTCTATTTTATAGGTATTGGTTTGTATAATTGATTAGTGAATTATAACAAATGCGAAAGGGAATCTCTCACATAGTTCGACGGTTATTGAAGGTTAAGAAAGCATCAACTAAAAAAAAATCAAGTGAAAAGGAATAATTTATACTCTAATTTAAAAGAATTGATTGGAATTCACCGACTGATTATATATAAGAGCATTTATAAATGCAAATTGACTTATATTTAGTAAATTAATTTAGATTAGTCCGGTGATTACTTGTCCACTCAAGTAAATGTTGGGTGTGCTTTGATATCATTTTGGGGATTCAAATGGAATTTTTTAGAGTTGTTTTGATTTTTTGTTTTAAGTACTATTGGGTCATTACAACAAATCCGATAAATAACGATGGTGGAATGAACCGCTGCAAAACTAGACGAGTTTAGCGACGATTGATGCAGAAACTGCTGCGTAATGGATAAATAGTAAGAATTTAGTGGTGGTTGAAGTTGAAATCGCCACAAAATGTATTTTTATTTATTTAACATTTTTAACTTAAATTTCAATTTAATTAAAAATTATAATAAAAGAAAACTTAAAATGATAAAAATAATATTTTACATTACTCAAACTTAATTAATTAAAAATGATAATTTTAATTTTTAAGATTAACAAAATACTTTTTTATAAATAATATATAAAATATAAATCACAATTTAATAAGTCATCTTAACAAAAATATGAATAATTTAATTTAACTCATTTAAAATAATATACAACTTACATATTATACAAACACACATACATATATATTGAATGTTGGATTAACTTGATGAAGTAAAAGGCATATTGAAAGAGCTTGAACTATAATTTCATCTCTGGTTTGAATCTTTTCTAAAGGATTTTTAAAAATAATGAGTAATGCACATCCACTATATTTTATATTTCGTGAATGTTGTTTTGGCAATTTTTAAACCATTTAGCAACATTATTATAGGTGACGGTTGAATAACTACCGTAAAATATTTTACATAAGTTAAAAATCGTCACGAAGTAAGAAGAAAACCACCACTAAATTCAACCTTTATTGTAGTTGGCGGAATGTAGTATGTTGGTACTTTTTTTGTTTTGTGTGGATAGATTATGAAATTACTTAATGCATGTTTGGTTTAGCGTTTGGAATAGGAAAAGCGCGTTTATGTTTCTTGAACGCTTCAACTTTTGGTTTGGTTGCCATTTTCTTTTGTTAACGTAACTTTGTCTTTCAACCCACGTTTTTCAGAAGCAACAAGTTGAAGCTTCTGGCGTTCATTAACGAGCGTTTCCTTCTGAGTTATCTTGAAATTCTAAAAATTATTTTTTTTCTACCACTTATATTCTTTACACCTTATTGTTTTATTTATTGAGTTCTCTTTTTATTATTTTCTATTTTTTTTAAAATATTTTTTTACATTATATACTAAAAAATTAATCATAAATAATAATAATGGTGAAAAATATAACATACTAAAAAGAATACTAGTTACAAAAAAAGTACTAAAAGTACTAAAAATAATATTAGGTAAAATACCTATTAGATAAATTATAAAATTAAATACGTTTTAAATACGTTTTTATTATTTTTTTTGTCATATCCTTTTTAGTAATTATATATCCAAAAGTGATTTTAACTAATATTATCCAAACAATATTACTTTTATCAAAATTAATTTTGGTATAAAATTACCAACATGAATCATGTTGACACAAACTCACTTTTAGCTAAAATTAATTTTATAAAATCAAGTTAATTCAACTTCAGTTTGCAAATGCTAATCCAAACACACACTTAATCAACTAAAATTTATTCATTATAAAAATGTAGTCAAAATAAAAAATATGATCTCCTCATTCAGTTTCGTCTAGGAAAAATGACATTGGGAGCCATATGTTTCCCAAAGACCCAACATGCTCTAACAAAATGCCCCATTATATCAACAATTTATTTGGAATTTCCTACCTGCATTATTTGATTAAATCATCCTATATATGTCATCTAAAAATTTTGATAGTGTGTAATTACTAATTAGTGCAACCTAGACAATACCATGAAATAAACCTTTTTCGGTACCGTCCAAAATATAAAAAAAAATAATTTATAATATAGTGAGAAGAAAAAAAATTGTTTTAGAAGTCCCCAAGCCGATATGGGTGGTCTTTTCGTGTTTCAATCTTGTCTTGGTGTGGTAGTCTTTTTTTTTTTCCTTTTTTTTCTCGTTTTTAATAATAATAATAATAAGTCACTTATTTGAATAAAGATATTAAAAATATTTTTTAAAGATTTTTTATTTAACCATATTTTAAAAGCATATTTTTTTTAAAAGTAATAACTCTTAAATAAAAATAACACATTCATAACATATTAAAATCTAACTATATATCTTATTATTCAATCATTATTCAATCATAAAAAAATATAAGGTATAGTGAATGGTATCCACCTACTAATAATAATATTTCCAATAATATATAATAATAACGACGAAAGGAAAGGAAACCACACATTGATTCCACTTTATTTGCATGAGTAATGAAGTGTGAAAGGCAAACACGTATTGCTCAATTGTCACTCTATTATTCTAAGCTACTTTAAGTTAATTTATGTGAAATTGATATTTTATATTTATTAGATGATAATTTAATTAAATATATTAAATTATTTAATATTTTTAATAAATAATTTCACGTGAAGTCAACTATAACTAAATACTCACTTATTCTATTATTATTATTTCTTCCTTTGATGAGTCGTTCTTATTCTATTTCTTCATCCGATGATCTGGAACGGATTCATTTGCTCATGAAAAATTAGGAAAGTTAGTTTAATCACTCAATCAGTTTGCACTTTGCAGAGAATTAGAGATTTCTTTTTGAAATAATTGTTGTTGATGAATCATGTATACTAACGATCTTTAATGCATGAATAATATTATGAATTTATCTATATTATGTTATAAGAACATATGTTAAGACTATAATTTTTTAAAAAAAAAATTATTGAAAATATAAAAATATAATTTTTAATATATTTGTTTTGCATGTATTAAATGTAAACATTTAAAATCTTCTATATTAACAGAAAACTTATCAAGTGTCTTTTTAGCTAAACCCTAATAATATTATTACCATTTGATGGTAATAATTTATTATTAAAAAAATTATATAATATCAATACATTTAAGTTAAATTTTTGTTTTGGATATATATATATATATAAAGAAACAAAATTATATCCGTAGATCATGTTGCTTTGTGGGTTGTAGCTGCAAGTAACAGCTAGCTACCCCTATTTTGATAATTCTGAAATATTTAAAATTTATATTTTAGTTTATCTATTATAAAAGAATAAAAATTGTATAAATAAATCAAGAAATTAAATGATACAAAACTTTGGTATTTTTCTTGGTTTATATATAAATATATTTTTATGTTCATTATTATTGAGTGTTAATTATCTACCAGCACATTACACATGCTCTTCGTTATTGCACCAAATTGCCCTCTCAGTAGAATTGTCCTTTGCTTCCAAAAAGGGGTTACTTCCAACTTCTAAGTACTTCATCTACGTCTATTTAGCTAGCTGGCAAAGCCATCACGTTTTTTTTTTTTTAATTTCAAAAAAAAAAATAATAATGGGAACAAAAATGTACTATGTGTGTTTAAAGGCATGCATACTGCACATGTAATTATGAATTATCTTTTATGTTTGTATTTGATTATTTTGATTTGTGAATGAATGAGGCATCTTTTTAAGGTAATTCGATGATGATGATCTGTTCATGATTGCCAAAAGCATATAAAGTTATGTTGGTGTATTATATATATATATTAAGAGAAGATTAAGATATCTGCACCAAATGATAAAATGTTGATGCATGTGATGACTGATGAGAAGTGATGATAAATACTTCAATTTTATTATTTGACAATTTTAGTGTTTGAAAAATATACTTTTTCTAATAAAATTATTAGTAATAAAAAATTTTGAAATTTTAAAATATATACTATATTTTTAATAAAAGTAGTAATAAAAATAAAAGAAAACTAGTTAAAGTCTATTTAATATTACAGAGAAACTTTTATTAAAATAAAATATGATAAAGTATATTTTGTGTACCTAACGTTTGCTGAAAGTTTCAATTTTATTCATAATATTTAATTTGATTCAATTTTACCCCAACGTTTTCGAATATTTCAATTTGAACCTTGGTCGTTAACAGCATTTAAATCACTAACAGAAGTTGCTGAGCTGGCATAATAGGTGTGATATTTGGCAGTTTCATGTGTGATGTGGAAACTCTCCAAGAAAATAAATTAAAATGAAATTAAAATCTAAATAATTTATTTAATAATTATAATTTATTTCAAAGTAAATGTGGAAAATAAAAAAAATCGTGTAAATCTAACTTATTTTCCAAATTTTTTCTACTTCAATCTCTGAACCCTAGTTCATTCTTCTTTTCCCCTTTTAATTAACCCAAGATTTTTAATCATGATATTTTGAATCTAAAATTCTTGTTGAAGATCTTGAAAATCCTTTTTAATGGCTTCCTCTTAAGTATTTCATGGCTCAATATCATCACAGAGAAGCAGAGGGGGACGGCCAGCCCTAACCTGCTATTGTGACCAACACCCTGTCTTAAGGAGCTCAGAGACGGTTGAAAATCCAGGACAAAGGTTTTGGGGTTGTGCATATTATGATGTAAGGACATGTACTGATGATTAGGATTTATGTATTAACTGTGTATAATTTTGTGATTTGGATCTACCTGTTTTGGTGTAGATTGGGAAGGGTTGCAACTTCTTTACTTGGACAGATGGCGAACCACCAGTTGAAGATGCTGAGATTTCAAGATTGAAAATGAAGATTTCAACCTTAAAACAAAATTAGCTTATGCCAAGATTAAGTTGTTATTGGCTGCTACATTTGGTGTCATTGGGTGTATATTATTGTTTTATTTTTTTGTTATAAGGTGTTCTCCTTACTGAATAACAGAGGGAAGATGAGAGTGTTGGGTTAGACATTATTTATGTAGGGTGATTTTTTCAGATCTGTTGAATGTTGCAATGTGGAATAAAATTTAGTATCAAGTTTCATATATATACCTAGGTCAAAAATTTTTGTAATTGATGTTCCTAATATTTCATGAAGGTTTCAAAAATACTCCTAAATTAGAAGCTTGATTTTATGACAATATTACAATAACAGTTTCTCATTAACATAACATGTACCCTATTTTTGAGGTGGCCAATAAGGTAAAAATCATGCATGGACATTAAGTAGATTGATCCAATTAATTAACTATTATCATTAATGAAACAAAGTAGCCATGAAATGACTCAACTCCAGTTGTTTTTTCAGAGCAAAAGACACATTACATGATCCAAGTCCTGTAACAGTTTCAGCCTAATTAAATAGTTGATAGGTAACTAATTATTATGGGATGTCCAAACCAGATAATCAACACTTGCAAAATAATGGAGATTGTTTGGATAACTCCCCCCTTACAAATACTTTAGTTGGTCCATAAATTTACAAAACAAGAGGCCAACATTAACAGTAAAAACAAAAGACATACTTCCAAATCAACAAAGCTCTAAGGGCCAATATCAGATTGTGGAGGTTGGCTGGACTGTGTGGATTTCTTCCCCTGTGAACCAGTTGTTGCCTTTGTTGTTCTTGGGTTAGCAGGCTTGAGCTTTTTGTTTCTTGTAGCAGCAGGATTGTGCTTCTGTATAACTTTTCTAGTGGGCCTTCTTGTAGGTTCGTTTGTGGTTTGTGACGCTTCAGTTGTTGATTGGGCTATAGTTGATTGGGTTCTACCATTTGTTGTTTGGCTGGGTTCTTGTGCAGCAACAGTCTCCTAAAAGTACTCAATAGACAAAATAAATAATGAGTTACTGTAGAAAACCAATTACTGATAAAGGAATCATTAAGGCATACAAAGAGACATATAATTGTGTAAAATCACTAACACTTGGAACTCTAGTTGGGCATCCTCTCCTATTATGTCCATTTCTATTGCAATGGGAACACTTCTGCTCCTGCCCCACTCTTGACAAGTTCAGACCAGGAAGGTCTTCACCCTCTCCCCTTTTTCGTTTCAGAGTTGGCCTCCCGATTCGCACTCTATGAGGTGGTGGCAGCAAATCAGAGTGAGGAGTCTTCTCCCACATCATTACACCATTGCATGGATAAATCATTGGCTCATAGCGTGCGATGTATGCATTTCTCTTGTAATAGGCATCAACAAATTTATGAATATCCTCATTTGCACGGTTAATGACACTATTTGCACGTGCACAAGGAATCCAGTTAGCTGGAATTTTCTACATGAGCACTCTGCCTTAGTCAAATCAACTATAAACTTATCCCTACCTCTCGAAACCTCAAACTTGCTTATTCCAGCAGCCATAGGGAACCACCACCTAGATGTATTGATTTGTTTTTTCAATTTTAATTTAATCCTAAGAAGCACATCACTCTCATACCTCTCAATGTTTCCCCTGTTTTCAGCCCACCTCTTCATGATATAAACCCTTATATCATCTAACATTGTAAGAATTGGTTTATCCCTAGAGTCTACAATAGCATTATTAAAACTCTCACACATGTTATTGACAACCGCATCACATTGGGGTGAGTTTCATACCTTGATTTGCACCAATACTTTGGTCGAATCTTAATTAGGTGTCTATAAGCGCATTCCTTTACCTTTCTAAATTCTTGTAATTCTTTCTCCCAAACAGCAAGATAAGTTGCGTTGGCAGTCCACCACATTTTCTTCTTCAAGTTTAGACCTATGAATTTCTTCTTGAAGTTAGCATACAAGTGCCTAACACAAAACCTTCTATCTTCACTGTCATTGAAATTCAAATCAGAATCAACAGAGACATCAGATTCAGGCTCATAATCTGAATCCTCCTCACTATCAATAGCTTCATCTTCATTTACCACCTTTTTTCCTTTTTTATCATTCACATTACGAGCCACCTCTTGGACAATAATAGAAACATTAACCAAATTATCATCTTGGGCCTCTACTTCATCATCTTGTTGGGCCTTTTCTCCCACAACTTCTTGGGCCTCACCAACATCACCTAACCCAACCTCAACATTCACAAAACCATCACCTGAGTATTGCTCCCAGCCCCAACATCTATATAACCAATCTCATAGTCAAAATCATCAAGAGGAACCTCTGTCTTATGCAAAACATACAATTCAACCAACCCCTTTTCCACACCAATGCTTGCCATACCCATTGCGTCATTATCATCTTTTAATTCCCACATCCCTTCCACGAAGCCTGAAGCTATATCCTTATACCACAACACACTAACATTGTCTTTCCTATAACCAAGTATTAGTAATATACCAAACACTTCAGTCAAGCTCCATTTATCACGGTTACACCAATCCAAAAACCTTTCTTCACCATCAACATAATCAGTAACAACACCAGCAACCAGCCTAAACCTCTCACCATGATGAACCTTAACACTGAAAACTCTCATCACCAACTAATCCTGCCATACATTACCAACAAAAGAGGGTCACTCTCATTCACAAACAGAGCATGCATCACAATTTAATCTAAACTCCAAATAGAAATAATCAGTCACAGCCAAAACCCTAAACACTCTAACCATAAAAATAAATTGTGCCATAAACCAACCCAAAATCCCTAAATCAAAATCAGAATACTTATTATTAAATATGGATATAACAAAATATTATTAAGTACTTCACTATTTTTTTCTTTCCTTTTCGAATGAAGTAGATGAAGGGTTTTGAACATGTAAAATGGGAGATATTAGAGCCTCATCCACTTGACATGGAAAGAGACTTGATGACAGCAACAATGAAGAAGAGCAGAAACAATATGCTCAAGTATTAATAGTTTAAGGAAAATAGGTTAGCTCAAACGGGATCGCTCCTGATCAAGTGGAAGAATGAAGGGTGAAGACCGTCATGCCGGGATCGCATCGAATAGAGCAAACAGAAGGGTCCCTCTGGCGTGGAATGAACGGCAGCAACAACTTCTAATGGTGGCAGAGACTACAACCCTCTTCGACGCCTCCAAAGCAGACGGCCAAGTAACGACGATGCCTCCGAGCTGCCGGGAGCAAGTCGCACGTCGACGACGTTAATGAACTCGGCGATACTTCCGGCAGGGAAGCCCTAGGCGGAGCAGTCCACCATCGCCAGCACTCACACTCTCTAACTCTGTTTTTTTTCTCGAATGAAACTTAGTTAAGGAGTTTCAGTTTCGGGAGCATGATTAGGGGCTTAGGGGCAATTTAGGGTTTTCCCCATTTCAATTTTGCCAAATCACACATGTTGAACCACATCACACTGCAATCTGCCAAGTCACACACTCATTAAGCCAGCTCAGCAACTTCTGTTAGTGATTTAGACGCTGTTAACACTCGGGGGTAAAATCGAAACAATTCGAAAACATGGGGGTAAAATTGAACCAGATTAAACATTAGGTGTAAAATTGAAACTTTTAGCAAACGTTAAGCACACAAAACATACTTTACCCAATAAAATAATAAACCAACCAAAGTGATAAAAAAAAAAAAAGTTGGGTGGGTTTAACCCACTCCCCATGTATCAAATTAGGTTAAACTTGTCGAATTCATTTATTTATCTGCGATAATTGAGTGAGTTAATAGACATCATTTAATTTAATGCCTAAGATCATTTATGGTGCCGCAATTTAGTGGGAAGAAGGCTCAATACCCACCCCGACTTTTTTTTTCTTTTTTTGGTTATGGTATTTCTTGAGTGTTTATTGTTAATTAATGAATTACTATATCAAAATTCAAACCCCAATACTTACTAAAGTGAACAAGTGAGTTAATTATTATATCAACCTGAGTTAATTCCCACCCTAACTTAGCTTCAACATATGTGTTTGCACACATGACCGAAGGGTCAAGCCTTTGGCATATGTAGATTATTCTATATTTGTTTTTTAGAGTGAATGTCCAAAAAAATATAAATCATATACTTTGCTTCTTAGTAGATTTAATTTTTTTTTTATACTTTCTCAAAATTACTATGGTGAGACATATTACTATATTAGTCTCTTTATTATTTTGAAAGAAAACTAATTTATCTTATAATAATTTTTTAAGACTTAGTTATTTTTTAATAAAATATGTAAGAAACTTATTTGTCGTCCAATATGTATATTGAAATTTTAATTAAAAATAATAAAAATATCAATCTATTCGATGAAAGTAATTTATAAAATTTCCAACGAATAAAAATTTGTTAGACATGCAAATATTCTATCTTAAATTTGTGGAGTCCAAATTAGATATTCATTCTGGTTTTAATCATAATATATATTAAGTTTGTCTTTACACTAAAATAAAAAAGAAAAATATTCAAGGCCAACAAAACGACTTTGAGCGTAATACTTTGAGTTAACTTTTGAGATTGAGTTAAACTCATGTAATATAAAATTTAAAATAATATCACAGCTAATCTGATAAAATGTTATTGGATCATCCATTACTTGTTTATATATGTTCATACTCCATATAATCATTTTTAGCCGTAAAAAAGTGTATTACAAGTCCCATATTTATTAAAAATATGATTTCTTGAGAATTTATAAATTATAAGTGTGAGTAGAGGTGATGATAAAACTGGTTGAAGTCAGGTCTCTTCTAACTCAGACCCTGCCCAAAATATACATTATTTTTGTTTTTGAGACTTCTAAACCTGATGAAATCTCTATATTTTTGGGTCAGGTGAAAATTGATTTTTCTCTAATTAAATTCTAAAATAAAAATATAATAACCAATTATACATAATACACAAATATTTATATCTCATACAAATAGAATATAATAAAATACAATACTAAAATATATTTTTAACTCTTATAAATTTTTAAACAGAAATAACTCTTAAATAACATAATTGGGTAGAAAGAGTTTTGTACAAAAATTGGGAAAAAAAAAAAAGAGTTACATAATGACATAATATATTTCATGGTTCACTAATTGACTTTATACAACACTATCATATCATTTAAAATTTTTAATTTTTTATATATTATTGTATCGAGACCGGATGACTCGAGCCTAAACCCAACATTGGATTTGTATTTTAAATGTGTTAGTTTTATTGATTTAACCCTAATTTGAGCCACATTGAAGCTGAGAAAAAATGACTCAAATTTCATTGGGCTCGGGTTGAGCCTTGAGCCAGATCAGGCCATGTACAACCATGTGAGGCATCACTCACCCATGGCCATGTACTAGCTTTTAAGTTACTTTTGTTTTCAAAGATAGGACACTAAGACTTAGACATAAACACACAAAATTTTGTTTGGCAGCTGAGGCATGGACAAAGTCACAGAGACGTCCTGTCCTCAGACACTAAATTAGTGTATTTAGTGTCCATCCTGATAGAAAGAACACAGAAACACTAACGCTTCGTTTGGTTAATGTCCCAAAAAATAGTGGATACAGACACTAAGACACAACCTCTCAAATACATAAACATACACGAATCTTTTTATTATGTTTGGTAATAATACACAAGACACACAATATAAATCAAATGTTTATTTTACCCATGTTTCATCACTGTCACTGCAACCACCACTATTGTGATCCACCATTCCCATTACCATTATCAACATCAACCTACCAGCAATTCAATAATTAATAATCAAGGATCAATTGAATTATTCAAGAATTTTTATTGTTTTAAAAATTAAAAATGGAAAGAAAAAATTAAAACATATCTAAAAAAAAAAGAGAAGATGAGGAAAAGGGGAAAAAAAAAGAGGATGAGGGGTGACGATAGTGTACAATCCGAAGAAGAAAAAAAAAGAGAAACAACGATTGGATACGATACGAAGAAGAAGATAAACACATATCTGAACTCGCGGATGACTATGATGGCACAGATCTGACTGATGATGCCAAGAAGGAAGGCAGAGATGGCTTCAGCAGAGTGGAAGATAGGCTGGAGGAAGAAAAGAAGTAGGAAGATGAAGAGGAACTGAAAATGGGGCGACAACTTATTTTTTCTAATTTTCTTTTCACTCTCAATTATCATAATTATATTTTTTTATCATTTTATTTTTCTTTCTAAGTTATGTATAAGAAAAAAAAATCAACGTAAATTAAATTTTTTATTATTTATCCTATGTTATGTTCAATTTTATCACCAAATAAAATACAAGTAAATTAATTCTTTTTTCTATCCTATCTTATTCTGTCTTCAGTGTCTTTTTGAGAACAAACGTAAGCTTAAGGTTGAATGAGGTTTATTTAATCTCAATTATACTACTATATTAAAAAAAAATTATACTGAGAAATAATACTATTTAATAAAAATTGCTGAATTGAGTTTTATATGAACAAAAAAATTCGAATGATCTAATTTAGCTATTGAGAGTAATAAATTATCCTGACATGGAATACTATTGAATGTGTTATTTTGAAGCCAATATCCAATATTTAAATCACTAAATTATTGTAAACTTGAAGATATTAATGAGTAGTTTGCACACTAAAATTTTATGGTATGCAGTAATAATTTAGTAGGGTTACTATTTTTAAACGTTTGTTATAAATTGTTGCAAGCTGTAGCCTGTAATGAATTATGTACAAAAATACAAAATTTAATATACTTTGTACTTCTGTAGTGAACTAGTGAATAGTGATCTACATATATATTTGTAAAAAGAAAAAGGAGGACACAGACACAACAATATCTCCTAAGTCCTAATGGAAGGTTAGACTGCCATGGCATCCCCCATAGCCTTTTCAGAATTTTGGTGCGTGTAGGCAAATTATGCTTGGTAATACAAAATGTAATCGAAATTTACAAATTCTATTTAAAAGCCAAAAGAAAAAGCATAACTTTTGAAAGCGCATATATATAAAAGAATAGCGAAAAAGAGATCGATTAATTTGGGCTAGTATATATTAAAAAGTTTGTGTATAATTAATACTCCCATGTTAAGTAATTTTTTTAATATATAATAATTAATGTTTTAATATTTATAATTTTATATATATTCTTAATAATTAAAACAATAAAAACTTTTATGAATATAAAAAACTCTAGGTAATATATCTTTAAAGATTTGGGACTTTCGATATAATCGAATGAGTCAAAACAAACAATCGAATATTTATGTGAAAAAAAAAGATAAGTAGTGCGTTAGTAAGGATTTGACAAATAAAAATTTTGAAAATTTTCAAAGTGCAGTTAATATGGTAGAATTTAGAATGATATATTTAAAGGAAAAGTTGATCTCTTTTATATATATCCATTATAATTTTTATTATTTTAAAAGTAAAATTGTATGAAATAAATTCAGATATGATATTTATCTCGTATAAATTTAATGGATATGAGCTATTCATAACCTATAAATGGATTGGGCCATTGTTCAATCTCTTTTGCTTATGGAATGGAACCTTTTTTTTTTAACACAAAGGGAACCATTTTAATATGACCGAAGTGGATTTTGGCCTTTTAGACCTAATATCCGAAAAAAATTCAATCACTAATGACCTTTCATAATTTATTTCATATTTTTAAAAGTCTCATGGACTCGTGGTATTCGTTCAGAGTAGTTCATTTTTCCATTCGTAATATCTCTTTAAACACAGGGACAAAATAATAAAAAATATTAAAATAAATAAATAAATAAGAAAGTCGAGGTTATGAAGAAATTATGTCCATGATGTTGGCCAAATTAATTTTCAGCCTGGCTAATGATGAAATATATTACCTTTTTTCTCTCCTGCAAAACGCATTATCTGCACAACTTTTCCTTTGGATCAAGAATATTTTCTCCCAAGCATGATTATGTCTGATTTGATTGATAATTAATCATACGGAGATAGCCATCAAAATTGACATTGATGGCGACTTAGAAATGAAGGTTCAATAATTACTCCCAAATATATACATCAAATTATCATACGGAGTAATATATATACATCAAATTATGTAAGTTGTATTAGCACCCAATGTAAAAAAATATTAATTACTAACAAAATACAAAAGTTATTATTTGCTGTGTTATGTATCAAACATTTGTAATTTCGTATTCAACTCGATAGCTTCAGCCTTCAAGGATAAAAAAATTATTTCTTTTATTATATCTTCAAAGAAACGTTACCTTGTGTATGTATAAAAGGACCCGCCGAGATCATGCAAGTATTTCTGCATTCAAGTTTAATGAAAGAATGAATGAAGTTTTATTCACCAAATGTCCAAATACTGTATATTGAGTCCTCCATATGTGTTGCATCCTTTACTTGCTTGAATCTTTACCGTTTTTTAAAATAACTATTACAAGGAGAATTAACTGTACTATGATATAAATATTTTCTTATCAAACAAACTTGCTACTTATAAAAATGGGTTAAAATTAAATTTGTACCTGAAAAATATTTTATTATTCAAATTGTTTTTTTTTAAATATATTAATCATATTAGTCTATGTAAAATAGATTTTAAATTTAATTGATCCTTTTATCATTTAAATAATAAATGATCATGGCATAACAAGTTCATATTTTTTATAAATAGCTACGTATATATAAAATTCCACCAATCATACTAGGATAAGAGATCATAACAAATTAATATCATTTATCACAAAATAATTAGTTGACATATATCATTGTCATATTACATCAATTAATTAAATTGTGACACGTAACACTTAAGTGATATGCCATTGTCTAATTGATTGAATGACTTATTTGACTTATAATTATATTTTTTTGGATTATACTAATATCGCTAATAAATTTTTTTATAAACTAACTCGAAAGAGGTATTATCTTTTGTAATAAATTTCACTAATAATCCTATTAAAATTAGCAAGAAATAGTAGGACAGTTAATAAAAACACAGTCATATTTTAAAAAGGAGGGTGTATATTTATACATTTTTATATAATTTTATTTATACTATATATAACTAGAATTGAAAAGAAATTTGTTATATAACTTTTTTATCTAAAATATATTTATTCATATATAATTATAAAAATGTTATATTAATTCTAAAAGTTAAATATATGATCTTTCTATTTTAATATAACATATTATCTTAATTAATTTCAAATTAATATTATTATATATATTTAATTAATTCATAAGGATAAAGGGTGTGCTCGGTTTCGCATTGACAAGCTCAAATGTACGTTCTTTATGGAAAGTTATAATTTTTTGTTTGGCTATTTTTTTTTCTCTGAACCTATGATATTCTGCATCTAAACCATGTTTCTCCAAAGTTAAAAGTCCTAACTTTTGCATTCTCCTTTTCAAGTTAGGCTAATAATTAAATAAATTTATTTTTTATCTACCAATTATGTCCTTCATTGTTTTATTAATTTTTTTGTTATATTTTTATAACTTTCTTTAATGTTCAGACATGTTATATATTATTTTATTTATGAAATTTTATTGATAACAAACTATTTTATCTTTTTTAATCACATCCTTTAAATATGTTATTGGTTGATCCTATTTAATATAACTAATTAAATAAAAAATTAGCATAAATAATAATAATAATGAAAAATTATAAGTACTAAAAAAGAATACTAAGAGTACTAAAAAAGTATAAAATAAAAAATATATTAAAAAATATAAAAAAATTAAATATACTTAAAAAATAATAATATAATTTAATATCATATTCTTTATAGTAATTATTTATGAAAAATAATTTTATCTAATATTATTCAAATAATATTCACCTTATCAATAATTTTAATATAAAATTACCAAAAATAAATATATTTACACAAATTCAATTTTACCCAAAATCAATTCTATAAAATTCGATTTACTCATAACTCAGATTAACAAATGATAATCAAAACGCACAAATTAATTGACATGTCAATACGTATTAATACAAAGTAAAGCGGGGCAACACTCAACAATTTTTAAAAAATGTGGGCCACATCTGGTACCAGGGCATAATATATGTAGCATTTGGCTAATAAATAATTAAGTTTTTTTTTAACTCCTAGAAGAGTTAATTAATCTCTATCCTTTTACATACAAACAAACAAAAATAGTTTTATACTACCCCTAAACTCTTGAAAAAAAGAACGCATCATTTTCCAATAAAAAAATGTCAGTTTTTTTTTTATCAGGATTCAGAAATACAAAAATGACCTGCTTCCCTGTGAATCTGACAACTATGAAGTCATGCACATAAAATAATAGCAGTATATGAATAAAGAGAAATGATTTTATGATTGATTTTATATGCAAAAAATTTATACAGAATTTAATAAGTTCCTCAATAAATACTCAATAACAAATCACTCTATCAACGGACACCAAAAAAAAATCACCTTCTAGTATACCCAATATTTATTCCTTGTCATAAAAGTATTTAAAACATTGTAATAACATTTAACATAAAACTTTATAAATAAAATAATTAAAATAAATTAAAAATGTATTATATTGGTGTGAAAAGGTTAACTATTTTAAAAGTAAATTGCCTTATTAAAAATTATGTAAATCCAATAATATAAGAAAATTTTTAAATATATTAAAAATATCAATGATTCAATCATTTTAATGGTTGATATTAATTCATACACAAAAAATATATGATAACTGATTTTAAATATTCAGGAGATATTTTTAAAATAATAAAGATTATTTAACTCAAAATTATTATAGTAAAAGAAATTTTTTAAAAGTAATACTTAAAATTTTTTAAGAGCTAAGGTACACAATTTACAATTTGAGCATAAAAAATAGACATTTTGTGAATAAATTAAAAGAGTGTGTTTCCAAAATTAAACACTGTGCTGGCTGTGTGTTCTGTCATGTGTGTCCTTCTTCTCCCTTTCCCCTTTCTAGTTTCTCCTCCTCCTCTCACTCTCCACTCTCCACACTTGACACTCTACTCTCTAACATGCTTCCTTTTCCAGTTCTTCATTCATAGCCGCTATTAATTAATTCTTACTTAGTACTAACTAAACCCAGCAACGTAACTGCACTAAGCAAGTTAACTTGTTAGTTGTTCCTTATTATTATAGCTTCAAGTTGAAAAGCTGAAAACTTGGCACGTGATTCAGCGACCCAATAGCGTTTTTAAGTGAAAAAGAGTGTCCTTTTCTTGGTTTCAAGAAATCCACTAATGAGTGTGAGCTTGTTGAACAAGTGTTATTGGGGGGTGAATGAATGAATGAATGGGTTGCATGCTGTCTCAATTAGCTTCAAAGTTCGCCTTCTTCCCACCCTCTCCGCCCACCTACCACCTCAAGAAGAGGGACCACGACGGCAAGCTCACGGTGGTTTCCACCGCTGCTCCGATCCCACACGCCGACGACACCAACTTGGACGTTCTCCTTGTTGACACAAAACATGGTAACAAGATCGTTGCTTTCTATCTCAGGAACCCTTATGCTCGCCTCACTCTCCTCTATTCTCATGGCAATGCTGCTGACTTGGGTCAACTCTATGATCTCTTCCTTCAACTCAAGGTCAATCTTAGAGTTAATCTCATGGGGTTAGTCTCTTTTTCTTTTTCTTCTTAATTGTTCTTTTTTTCTTCCATTACCATGGGGTTTTTGTTTTTGTCTGTTTCTTATTCTATTCTTTTTCTTCATCTAATTTTTTCTTCACTTCATTCAAAGAACTCACCCGTTACTCACTGACCCATCAATTCTTTTGTTTTAACCTTGCTTGGCATGTGTAATCTCTCTCCTACTTCCTATGCTCTTGTCTTAATATAAATTATTTTTGTTTATTGGGTTAATTAAAATATATCTAGCATAGCTGCATAGATCTGAGATGAAATCTATATATATTTTTTAAACAATTTAATTTTTGCTTTAGATTAATTTGGACTTTTGATGAGTTACTTACCCTCGTGTGTTAGTTCTTTAGATCTGGTAGGTGAATGAGAGAGAGAGAGAGAGTGTGAGAGAGTGTGTATGTGAGTGGGAGTGAATCAGAAAACGCCAATGTCAATGCTTTTTGAGTTTCAAGTTATAATAACACTTATAACAATTACTATCTCTTTTCAACTAAAGCGGAAAGTTAGTAAGTAAATGAAGTTGAGGGTTTTTGCACCCAAAAAAATAAAAAGAAAAACAAAATTAAAGTTTAAAAAAAAAAGTGAAAGAGGTGAAAAAAAGTAGCTTGTATTTTTGTGGTTTCTTCTTGGTATTCCGTAACAATCTTCTGCTGACCTCTCATTGTCCTCCATTATTTCACACTTTCACCTTTTCTTTCTCTTTCTCAATCTCTAAAGGTACTTGAATTTTTACCTCTCTCTCTATATATATTAAGATTGAGACATAGCATAAGGGGGCTTTCTTTTTCAATTTCATTTTATTTCTTCTTCTTCTTTCTTTTTAAATTTCTGAAGGAAAGGACTAAGAGTTTCCTTTTGTGGTACATGATCTATTGGAGTAATATAGTTTTCACCTTGGAAAAATTCTGTCCTTTTCTTTAATCTTAGTTTCTCTTTTCTTTTCTTTTTTTGTAGTTATGTATTGAGGCATTATTACTATTATTATTAATTTGGTGGTTTCCACTTTCCACATTCATTAATTACATACTTACATTTGTGTGAACACTTTTCATGGGATGTTAATATGATCAATTTCTTGGCCTTTGAGCTTTAGTTTCACCATGTTTGGATGTTTCTATGTTAATGGAAATTAATTAATAGGAATGGACTGCAATGCCAAGGGACAAAATGGGAAAACACAAAAATCCTTCCTGTTTGGGTGATTATTGATTAATTATGGTTAATAATAAAAACACCATGTCAATAATTAAATATTCCGTTCGCCTAATAATAATGGCCGCATTAACAAACTTGATACATGAAAATCAAGTTTAATGTATTTAGACAATTTTTAATCTAAATACATTAAACCTTGCATGTACTAATTTTGTAACGCGACACTTATTATTGACGAAGGGAGTATATTATTAACCTTGTTTATAAAGAAAACATAAAGAAGAATTATAATGTTTACATTTTTGAGTTACATAGTTTTTTTTTTGTTTTCTAATATGACTCCAATTTTGAACAATTTGGGAAGGCATGTCATGACCATAGTAGGACCAGTGCCGAAGCTGCCGAAGCTTTTCACTTGTTTAGTATCATCCAAACATATTGTGTTAGAATATATGTAGTTACATCAATTTAATTTATGAATTGACTTAACCTTCCTACATATATACATGAGTCAATTCAGTTTGTAAAGGTAGTTGATTGAATTGAATTTGGAGATTTATGTGAACAATTATTGATGGACGAAAATTATGTATGCAAGTTTAATGTTTCAGGGCCAACATTTCTGGACTTGAATTGAAAGTTGATATTTTCCTTTAACGTTTTTATTTGCAGATATGACTACTCTGGATATGGGGCCTCTACTGGCAAGGTAGGCCATTCTTTTGGAAAATACTACAGTATTTAGTTCTGTTATATTCATTCATCATTATTCTCGGCCGAATGGAAAGGGGGAAAAAAGAAAGAAATAGAGAGAAGCATAATTCTCACCAAAATATTTTATTTTATGATGTTGTCTTTTGATGTTTAAGTTGGAGATTATTTGATTATATGCTTTGAATTATTTAACAATCGAAATAATTCCGACTTGTGTAATGAAGCTATCTATTTAGACTACAGTGCATAGCAATTGAATTTAGAAGTAATGTAAAATTTTATCTATGAATTTTATGCAGCCTAGTGAATCCAGCACCTATGCAGACATAGAGGCGATATATGAATGCCTCGAGACTGAATACGGAGTAAGCCAGGAAGATGTAATCTTGTATGGGCAATCGGTTGGAAGTGGACCGACGTTGCACTTGGCGGCTAAATTGCCGAGGTTGAGAGGCGTCGTTCTACACAGTGGCATTCTTTCTGGCCTTAGAGTTCTCTGCCATGTGAAGTTCACATTTTGCTTTGATATTTATAAGGTAATCTATATAAAATTCAAACCATAGAGCTGAATTGATGTGAGAACTTAAAAGTGTTAGGATTAAGTTGATGTGAAAGTGTTTTTCGATTAAACTGATGTTAACTTTAACATGTTTGGACTAAAAGGGATATTTTCTGGAAGCCAAACTTTCTTTTTGTCTTGGTTTCTAAGTGATGGTTTACATTTCACAAATTGAATTAGAGTGAGTTTCAGTTCCAAACTTTATTATTATATGGCTTAAGATAGAGGATATATATATTTTCCTACATCATCTCATTTGATCTAAATCATGCAGAACATCAACAAAATAAAGAAGGTCAAGTGCCCTGTACTGGTGATACATGTAAGTGATACACTCTGATACTGTGTTGTCGCTTTCTCGCATTTGTTTCTATCGACATCTAAATGAAGTACTAGACAAAGAAATCACTGTTTATAATATTTCTATCATTTTTGTGCTTCTCATTCATTGTATCAGAAAAAGACAACATGCACTACACTTGTCGTCGTGCCGGATTTCCTTATTCACAAGGAACTTTGAGTAGATAAACTTCAAGTTCTCTCCAAGTTGTGTAGCTCATCTAGTTTTCTAGTATATCCTTGCGTTTGTTCATGTTTTATATTGTCTTTCAACTACTGACTAATAATTGTGTGATGTTCCATCATAGGCTATAATTCGATTTTGAAAACTTGAACCTTTTTTTTTGGCAACTTGTTCCCCCTTGATTCAGACTACTTAATGCAATTGGTTCGAAAACTTCTATAATGCTGCCTGTTTTGGAAATATGCATTTGGAAAACAAGTGGAGAGTGTCTTGGGGAGATTAATCATTCTTTTTGACTATTTGAATACGGTAACACTACATGTACATGCATCCATGCATCCATCCCAACAAAAACAACTCTTGTTTTTCTTGTTTTCTTTGCTGTGACTCGAATTTTCTATTCTAGACTTCATTATTTCTGTATTTGGCGCGTGGGCCTATAAGGTGTGAAAACACATGGAAGAATGCATGGATGTGTGTGCACCTAGATTTATTCATATGCAGTTAACCTTGTTTCCCATAGTCCTCAGTTAGGTAGCGTTTGGTGCAAAATCGAGTTGACAGAGACAGAGACAAAAACTTTTAATGGTTCTTGTCCCTGGCTTGAGACAAAGTGACTCAACTGAGAATATTAATCCATCATATCCAATTATTTTGTTCCTTCAAATGTTACCAGCTTCATCCATATGTTATTGCAGGGTACAGAAGATGATGTTGTCAACTGGCTACATGGTAATGGACTGTGGAAAATGGCGAAGGACACGTATGATCCATTGTGGATCAAAGGAGGCGGCCACTGCAACTTGGAGCTTTACCCCGATTACATTCGCCACCTATCAAAATTCGTCCAAGAAATGGAGAACATGACAACTGAAAAACGCCTCAAGAAGATTCGCCAGAATAAGAAGCTGCAACCGAAATCAAACTCTTGTTTTTCATGTTGTGGAGGCTGCAGCACTACTAGCAGTTGCACATGCGAATGCCCGAAATGCTCGAGCTGTGAGTGTCCGAATTGCTTGAGCTGCGGCTGCCCGAGTTACTCCTTGTCCTTGAATTGTCCCAAGTGCTGTAAACTTAGCTGCACAAGGTGTTGCCGGCTACCGAAATTGTCGAGTTGTTTCGGACCGTGCTTCTTCTGCTGCTGCGGAAAATGCTCAGGTCCTAGTTATAGTCTGAGATGTTCAATGCCTAGTTGCTGCTGCTCAACACCAAGTTGCTGCAAGAATTGTTGGTGCTTGAAATGTTGTTTTGGATTGGGAAGACACAGTGGCACAAATGGAAAACACAATGGCTAATTGGTGAGAAGTGAGAACATAAAAAGAAAAAAAACATAAAGCATCAAGCATGTTCATGAATGATGTATAGGTGTCCAAATCACACCCTCAGGATATTGTGCTGTGAATGTAAAAACATATAAGAGGAATTGGGGAAAATTTATATCATGCACTGTATTTTTTTTTTCTTTTACTTAATTGTTTTATGTCTACACTCCCTTAAGCTCTTCTTCTATTGGAAATTTTAACTCATAAAACTTTAATGTTTTAAATTCATTCGTCCTTGTAGCTGAGTAATGTTTCATTATTGGATGATGATTTGAATCTTTACTATTTTGTAGCACTTTAATTAATGTTGTTAATTTTGTAGTAAAGTTGTTAATAAAATATTTTCGAGAACCACTTCTTAAGAATAATATATTCAATATTTTTTATCAGTTTTCTTTTTGGTAGAGAAACAGGGCCTCTTTTTCTAGCTTATGGCTTTAGGCCCAATATTTTATCCAAAAATTTTATAAATTGATGCTAAGGGAGTTAGGCTTAGTAGCTCATTACTCTCAACAAATGAGCCTCAAAAGTTATAATCCACAATTGCTTATAGTGGATTTTTTATACAAAAAAAAAAAGAGATTGAAATAAGTGTGAATTGTCAAGGAAAGAAAAACTGAAAAATCAAGTCCAAAAAAGGAACAAGTACAAATAAATTATATAAATAGTAGGCACAATCCAAAAAAATAAAATAAAATAGTAGTCATGATCCGGAGTACAAATGCGGCAAGTTTATTTTATTTTAGGACAATACTACAAATATTTAATTTTATTTAAGTAAAAAATCCATAGGTCAATACTACTAAAAATATAATACTCGTACTAACCTTTCCTAGAGCAGGTTTAGAAGGGGGAAAAAAATTCCATATTACATATTGCATATTCCTAGGGCAGGTAATTTGCGCAATCAATATTTTACTTTGTCAACAAAAATTTGGCATCGTGTACAACTTGATTTTTGTTTTTGGTGAATTAAGTAAAGTAAATTAAATTGTGAAATACGCGACTTCGTAAATGTAGCTGATGCATGAAGAAAATTTAATGAGAAGTCCTATATTTTTGGTCAATTGTAATGGCAATGGGCCTAATAATGATGGGGCAAATTGAGACGCCATTTTTTTCTGTACGAAGCCGTTGGAAATGGAAAACATAATTACACAAGCCACAATTCATCGTCATAACTCATAAGCTCTCTCATATATTTGACTAGTTGAATTTCCTATTTCGCCATGGTTTTATATGGATCAAAGTATTAATTCCATTAGAATTTGTAACATTTATATTGCTTTTTCCTTTTTTAGTATGATTCCCGTGTTTTGATAGTTATGGCATTCTATATTTAGTATGAACTCTGTGAATTTACTCTCTTTTTTAATCCGGAATTTTGTGAAACTTTATATAATTGGAATATGAATGCCGTTTGCATAACTTTAAGTTGTAATAAATAGAGCTGTGTAGGTAACACAAATATAGGTAGTATTTGTGTTTTCTAATTCAATTATTTTAACCGTTTATTTTAATATTTATATATTTTAAAATTATTTTATAATTAAAATTAACTATTAATATTATTAAATTACGTATATTTTGAAACACCTAAAATCTTCTTATAATAATATAAACTTTCAAGATTGGACAGGTTTTCTAGGAGGAAGAAATGATATTTTCCATGATTTCTATTTTAAACATCACATGAAACAATTTGATTGGTCAATTTTATACTTGGTCGTATTCCACAATCTTGCATGTTCCAACGGAATATGATGCACGAAGTATCTCAAAAGGACAAGAATTTGTGTAAATATTTAAAAAGTGCCTAAAAGGTAAAAAACCTTACCATGAGCTAAATTAATTAATGAGTTAATGTTTCATACAAATGTTAATAATTAACAAGAGAGGAAAAAAAATGTTAGTGTTTAGCATGTGACGTAGTTGTAGGTGGTGATGGTCAACATTCCCTACACGGCAAGAACTGAATGCACGTTCACACCACTATTTGAAGTTAGAGTGACAATGAAGTTGGAGGCTCCCCTATTTTGTTTTATTTTTTACATTTCAATATTTCATCATTCCACCAAGAAATTAAAGATACCAAAACGCAAACTACATAATTGAGTTTGGCAATAAATTCATATTAAAGACAACAACACCATTCACACAATGGGCATGGCAAATGGAACATGAATAATTATTATTTCAATTGTTGGTTGAATAAAGATTGAATTGTTTTAGACCGTGTTGACTTCTAGATATGGATGGAGGGTGGGGGGTTCAAATCATGGGTATGTTATGTATATGTATGCTTCTAGTGGACCTACCTCACATTAATTTTATTTAATTCTATGAAAACAATAATATAATAAAGTAGTAATCAGAATGTTCTGCTGTCCGTTTCTGTTGGGGGGTCATTGGCTTTAATCATGCACACAATTACAAAGAAGCAGATTTTCACATGGACAACACTAATTGATGTTTAATCAACAACGAAATCTATGGAACAAAAGAAATTTTATATAATAATACGAATGAGCTTCTAGTGCATCTATATTATTGGTTGACTACCAAACCCTTTGATAATAATACTTTGTTGCCAGTTTCTTTTTTATTCGCCCAGATACGAATGTGCTTGTTAAGGCTAATTGATAATAATACTCTTTTTTTTATATTACTAATTGATGTTTATTTTTTTTTGTGAGGTTTGTTAAGACTAGATTTTTATATGAATTAACTGTTTTGGTTACAAGTTGATGAGCTTTTTATCTTTTTGTGTTAAAGTTGAATTTTTTATGTTACTATTTATATATGTTTTTTTTTTTATAAGTTGTTAAGATAATTTATGCAGATGACCATGGATAAAATAAGTTAATATAAAAGATAAAAAAACAAAATTTTTAATTATCAAATATATTGATATACTGATTCAACATATATTATTATTTTTTGTAATTTGTTCATTTGTTATAATTTTAAATCCTCTTTATATTGATAATATAGAAAGAGATTTAAAAAGGTTTCTACATTTTTTTTTCAATTTAGTCGAGTTTCTTAAACTATCTAAAAAGAATATAATGTGTTTGAACAAATATTCTTTTAACAAGACTTACTATGTGTTTATTAATTTCATATATAAATATGGAAAGTTTTCAAGTATACCGGTGTACTGGTATATCTTTAATCTGTAATCGTTGATTTTAATTTATATATATTTTTTATTTTATTTTAATTAAGATCAACGATTACAGATTATAGGTATATCGATACTCCGATATACTTGAAAGTTTTCCTATAAATATATGTATTGTTTAATTTATGTTAATTTATATACATGTTAATATATAATTTTGACAATGGATTATACGTAGACATGGTTGAAAATTGAAAAAAAAAAACTCAGATTTTAAGTTGATAAAATGAACAAAATTTCTTAATTTCCGGTACAATTGGTGACCAATTAATAGTGTAATAGTTACATAAAAAAAAAAAAAGAGAGAGAGAGAGAGGGAGAAAAGATAAGTTTAGAAGAGAACATGTATCTGAATATCTGATGGTGAGAGTCTGGTGTATGAGTTTGAGGACATGGGAAGGGATGGGCATGGGGAGAGTGAGAAGTGAGAACCCAGAAACGACAAGAATATTGTGATACGTCGTCGTTTGACGAAGGCATTTGTGTTGTTGGAATTGGAAGCCAATAAGGCAATAATTGCGGCGGAGTAGAAGCAGGCTATTGCGCACAGTCTGTGGTGGGTCCCACTCCCACACGCTAAATTCATGTCATTACTCATCACCCCACCACCACTTTCGCTTTCTAACTTTTCCTGCCCTCACGTGATATATCGCACGTGTCTCAAAAATGCTCCTCTCAAACTAATAACGCCTTTCCTTTTTAAATTTAAATAAAAATAAATATTTACTATTTCTATTTGTTGTCTTTTACCGAGTAAAACATTGTGTCATCCTCATAATCAATATCATACATGCAAAAATGATACGTCTCATTTTTTATTTTTCCTTGCTCAAGGCAAGCAAAAATACTTATATATATCTAAATTTTATTATCTAACTTAATTGTATGTGATGCCAACTATGGCTATAATATATAAGTATTTGGTTTTTTTTTGAGTAATCTTACGGAACCAATATTAAGGGATTAATAGGGAGCCAATAAGTATAACTAGAAAAATAATAGGTGGTAAAAAAGAAAAGAGAAAAGAAGGAAAAAACCTATTGGCCACTTATTGACTAATAAATTATGGGTTCCCTAAACTTTATATTTTTTTTTAAACCCCCTATTCGATTTGTTAATTTATATATTATTCATTAAAAGATAAAAACGACTTAATAAAAGTGTATATATGATATCTATCTCAGTCATAAAACTACTAGGATGAGTAATACTACTCATTTTTCTTAATAATTCTTTTTTATTTAAAGAAAAACTCGAATCCGATATTTTTTTTTAAATAATTTAAGCTTCCACTTTTGTAATTTTTTTAGATATAAAATTCTTTATTTTTTCTTCATTTAAACTTATTCTCAAAATTAAATTATTGCACAATTTTTTTCGTAAATCACATATATTATTATATTATTAAGGTTAGAATAAGCAATGAAAATTGTTTAATTAATATATCATGTCATATTCTTATTGTTTTTATAAAATAATTCTTCGTATTATAAATTTTTAAACTAAATTAGTCTTTTCTATTATGTAACAATAATTTTTATTAAATTTGTTTGTATAAAAGTAAATACAAAATTAGTAGGTTTCAAAAATATTAATAATTTTGTATTTATGAAATCAAAATAAAAAAATAATTTTAGGGGCCAATTTGATTTGTGTTCATTAAATTTTAAAGGCTAAAATGAATCACGAGTAAAATTTTGGGGTCCTTTTTGAGTTAAGAATAATGATAACATAGTAGTGACACGTGGATAAATAATATTGTGACATGTGGATAAACCATGTTATAACACGTGGCACTGTTATACACATCAGCATGCCACGTGTCACTAACTGTCACGTATCACTTGATTCCACGTGGTTGAATATTCTTTTGACACGTGACATTGGCCGTTCACATTAGCATGCCACGTCAACACGCCATTAACAGAAAATTATTCAAGAATCAATGTAAGTCACAGATTAAAATTTCAGGATCAAATTGAATAACTTAAAAATTTAAGAATTAATTTAAGATGCAATTCAAATTTCATGGATGAATTTGAGATTTAACTCATCAAACTATGCAAAAATACTTATATATCAAAATTTTATTATCTAACTTAATTGTATTTGATGCCAACTATAGCTATATATAAGTATTTTCTTTTTCTTTTCGTACAATGCTACAGAACCAACGTTAAAGAGTCATTAAAGAATCAATAATTAAGTTATCATTCAAAATTTATAAGAGTTATCATCTTTCATATATTTAATATTAAATTATTATCCAAAATTTATATGAATTAAATCCGTAATATGAATTATTGGCTCATAATGTATTGATTTCCTAGTTTTTTTTAAAATCCCATATTCGATTTGTTAATTTATATATTATTCATTAAAAGATAAAAACGAATAAAACTACTAGTATATATACATTTATTTATGAGTAATACAACTTTTTTTTCTTTTTCGAATAGTTTAAGCTTCCACTTTTGCAACTCTTTGATTTGTTTCTGTTTATATTTTTTATTTTTGGTAATAAAATTAATTAAAATATATTACCATAAGGAAAAGATATTACCAAAATTACATAATCACTATCTGGCATTCTGGCATAATGATATATATAGAATCAACTAAGTAATCCAACTCCACCAATTGAGATTCCAAACAAATACATACCCTAACTAAGATTCAACTAATTTTTTAATCATACAATTTTTAAACCCGAGATAAAAGTAGATAGATAGAAGATAGTAATTAACTTAACAGATCCTTTTATCACACAGTTTATTACTTATAGTCATTTCTATAAATAAGAATTTCACATACATTTTTTTTTCTATACATAGAACTTTCAAGGTGTTTCAACCATTATTATTAAGTAGTTTTCCAACCTCATCCAAAATTGGACATAGTCTTGTAGTATATATAACCAATTGCAACATTCAACAAGCATGCAAGAATTCTTTAATATTATATAAAAGAGTTCTTCATCATCAAAATTGGCTAAACCCTTTTCTCTTGAATAGGGGGGAAGCCAAACATCATTAATTATGGCAGCAATGCATAATAACTTGTTCCTTTCATTATGTTTGATTGCCATTATACCAATCTTGAAAGCTAATATCTTAGAGGATACAACATACGACGTGAAAGAATATATAAGGACATTTGATGACGAATACTGGAAGGAAAGAGCGGCAATTGCCCACAATCATAGCCTTGAAGCATATTTTCATAACCCATACGACATCGCTGGAAACGTCAGTTCTTCCGTTTTAGAGTGAGCATTCTCAAAACTATTTTATTTCAATTTCATAGGGACAAATTCTAGCATAAATTCAAGTTTTCTGGAACCCAATTATATCACCGTTGTTTTGGTGCCTAAATTACCTATGATATGGAAAATTGAATAAGTCATTGAACCCATAGAATAATTGGTTCAATAATTTTAAAAGTTTGATTGGAATCCAACCGTAATTAAATCAATTTATTTAAATATATAATAAAATCCTTTATAAAATTATTTAAAATAAAAAATTTGTTTTTGCTAAAAATTCAATTTTCTGCCTATTGTTTTTTCTTAAATCGGACCAAACAGATATTGATTATTGGTTTTCCACTCGTACCGAGATTCGATCCGATTCTCTAAACCTGAAAAAAATGAAATATTGAAAATTTATTAAATATTAATTATGATTTAGCTAATATAGCAATTACCTTTTTTCAAGCCATCTTAGTCAATATCATTTTTCTTTCTTTTCTCTTTCTCCTTTTATCATCCATTATTTTCCTAATTACATTTATTGACTCTCATTACTCTCTAACGTTGGTTTATTCATAAGCTTTATTAGAAGTGCTAGCTATACATAGTTAACACAATTTATTATTTTTAACCAATAATTAATTAGTAATATTTAAAAATATTGGCTAAAAGAAGAACGTTAAAATTAAAGGATTGCCTGATATCTTTTCTTTTGTTGAAAATGCAGAGACATAGATGGCAACAAGCATGTGAGAAGGAACTTGATGGGTAAAAATGCAAAACTCCCATGCGTGGCAAGCAACCCCATTGATAGATGTTGGAGATGTGATCCCAATTGGGCAAAGTACCGTCAAAAGCTTGCAAATTGTGTCATAGGTTTTGGAAAAAACACCATTGGAGGAAGAAATGGACCAATCTATGAAGTCACTGATCCTTCAGACAATGACATGGTTAATCCAAAACCAGGTACCCTTCGCTATGCAGTCACAAGAAATGGACCATTGTGGATCATCTTTGCACGCAGCATGATGATTAGACTCAACCAAGAACTCATAATGACGAGTGACAAAACCATTGATGGAAGGGGAGTTGATGTGTACATTACTAGGGGTGCAGGAATCACCATCCAATATGTGAGGAATGTGATCATTCATGGGATTAAGATTTCTAACATTGTTCAGGGTACTGGTGGATATATTAGGGATTCTGAGACCCATTTTGGTAATAGGGTACCCACTGAAGGTGATGGAATCTCCATTTTTGGCGCCAGCAATGTTTGGATTGACCATGTTTCTATGAAAAAGTCCACTGATGGTCTCATTGATGCCATCATGGGATCCACTGCTATCACCATTTCCAATAGTCATTTCACAGACCAAAATCACGTAACTATTTCTTTTAACTATCTTTTATTTTATATTAATCGATGCAAATCGCTTAAATTTGATGTTATATTTATTTTTTAATGTTTGGTTTCTAAAAAAATATAAGATAGTTGTTTTAGGTTTCAGATTTTTTGTTGGCTAATTTATTGATTACATATGTTTTTTCTAAAAAATATTATTTAATAATGCGAGATAACCAATAAAAATTTAATTAACATCAACTATTAATTTAAATTGAATATTTTATTTTTAAAAAAAAAAAGCTAGGTGGCCAGCAATTTTAATTAATTAATTTTTTTAAATTGAATGTTGATGATTAATTGCTGACAAAAATAAAAAATTTTGCTGACTAATATAGCATTGTAAGCTATAAGAATATAAAATTAATTAATTAATTGTAAGCTATTTTTTGTTAGTCACTAATAATTTCTTATATTTGTATTTCATTGTTGTAACATATAAAAGAATTATTTGTGATACAGGTTATGCTGTTCGGTGGGAGGGATGAGCACGTAATTGATAAGATAATGCAAGTAACAGTAGTTTTCAACCATTTTGGTAAGAGATTGCTCCAAAGAATGCCAAGGTGCAGGCATGGATTTTTCCATCTCGTTAACAATGATTACACACATTGGCAAATGTATGCCATTGGTGGTAACATGAATCCAACCATTATTAGTGAGGGTAATCGCTTCATGGCTCCAGATAACATTCATCTTAAAGAGGTAACAAAGAGAGTGAACTCAAACATTGAAGAATGGAGAAGATGGCAATGGAGATCAATTAACGACGAGTTAAGGAATGGAGCATTTTTCGTAGAATCTGGACCTGAATGGGTGAACTGGGCATTCTCAAGGCAAACCAAGATCACACCAAAGCCTGCAACATATGTTGGAGAACTTACTCGCTCTGCTGGAGCCCTTAAATGTAGAGTTGGTAAACCTTGTTAGCCACCTTTATTTTGAGGTATCATGGCAAAGGAGAATAAAAGAGAAACGAAACAAGTGTTTAATGCTTGCTACTATTTGTTTGGTTATATATATAGATTGAGAATCAATTGTACAAAATTAAACTATAATCAAGTTCTTTAATTTTATCTTCTTTCTTATGTCCAATTCTCCATAATATATTTCTTTCTTTAATTCGGAAGTTTTATATATACACTTACTTACAGCATTCGCAGAAATAAACAACTCTAACGTAATAATTGAGTACCCGTATTAAAAAGTAAATAATCCTCTTAGTTAATATTTAAAAAGTAAATAATTTAAATATAAATAATATTTTTTAAAATATTAAAATGTAAAAAATATAAAACTTTTCTTATTTAAAAATTAGGAGAATTATTAAATTTATGAATTAGAATTCCAAATTATTTTCTATATATGTTGATTGTCCTAGTGTCTTAACTAATAAGTAATAACTATATTATAATTTTTGTGTATTAATTACTTATTTAAATACATATTTAATTAATAATAATTATATTTTTATACGGATATTAGTTTAATATTTATTAAAAAAATGTAAAAATAATATTATTCTTAATTATGTGATTATTAGTATCAATCATCTTCATATTTAGACTTCCACAAAGTAACTTTATTTATGATGCATGGGCTCTTTATTTATTTATTTATTATTTCGTTTACTTTTATTTTGTATGATGTAAAATCATATTTTATAAAATCACTAAAAATTTGAATAAAGTTAATTCCTGAATATTGTATAACTTTTTTTATTTGTGTCTCCTAATATTATATAAGTAATAAATTAAAATACAACTTAAGTGTCCATAAAATGATAATTACAAAATTAATTACTCATACAAAATATATATTAAATATAAAATTAAATTCAAAATAATTTAAATAATCAATATATTCATTTAAAACTTGAAGGTATTTTTAAAATTTTTAATAAATTTTATGGACAAAAAATATATTTTATCTTTTAAAAAAATATACAGCATATGATTTAACTATAATATTTTTGTCATGTACTATCAAATTAAGAATAAATGAACAAAGATACAAGCAAAAAATATTGAGATGAAATACACATGAAAAATTTGAAGAAATAAAAATATACCTAAAAAAATAATTTTAGTGTAAAATGTGAATAAAGTAGTGGAAGGTCACGTTTTGTTTTCCCACGCGCACCGAAATTTGTTCACCGTGTACAATCCGTTTGAAGTAAATTCTATTATCTTCGTAATTTTCAAACAATTGGGGGCATTGGGGGCTACAGCTACTAAAATAAAAGATGGCTGAAGTAATTAAGACAATATTCAACTAATAATTCATTTAGTTAAATATTTCAAACTAACCTCTTCCTCAGTTACCCAGAAAAAAAAAAAAAAACTAACCTCTTCAGTCTTCTTTACAATAAAAAGTAAAAATTCCGCAAACAAAAAGAATAACGATCACCAGAATCTACACTACACTACTTACCTAGTACACAACATTCTTGTGTTCTGTCTTTGACCATTATAAATCTTTTCTTTTTTTCTTATTAATTGCAATTTATTTCAGCTTATTATTTCGCGATTCTTCCTTACCTTACAAATACCTGCTCACAATTTTGCAAAAGCACCGAACTTGGTCATCATTCTCATTCCCAAAACCATTGAAGAAAAAAAGGAGAAAAAGTTTGCAACTTCAGGCTCAGTGATCGTGTAAGGCATCTGGGCCGGCATTGATTTTGTTGTTCTGTTCTGTCTCTGTGTGTGTCTGTTAGAATTATTAATTGGGATTTTCTTACAATCTTATCTTTGTTTTATGAGTGTGTTGCGTTTTGAAATATCTTTGATTTATGTTTTGGACTCAGTCTTGTTTTTTCTTTGCACAGATAGAGAGAAAGAGAGAGAGTAGAAGTTGACACTTGACAGCGTCATCAAAACTCAGAAAGGCACGCGCTTTTTTTACTCGGCTTCTTTTCTCCCTTTTATTTTATTTTTTTTCTCAATTGCTCGGTTGTCTTTGAGTTGGTAAGACATTGTTTGGATAGAAATCTTCTTTGTCACACTGCATTTGTTTATAAATTCATGAACCACGTCTTGCCATTTGACACAGTTTTCCCACCGGGGGTGGTTGTTGGTGTTGTTGTTCTTTGAACTTTTCTATATTTCAATTATTTAATTATTATTCATTTCCTTGATTATCTTTATTTATTTATATATATAAGTCTGCGAGGGTAATGAAGTAGTGGATGTGGTGTTCTTGGATGATGAAATTTCAGGTCTTGTAAGTAGAGAGTGTTTGGGACTGTGGAATTTTCTTTTGTGAGATATCATGGCATCTAAGTCACCTCGATTCAAACACGGTTCATCCACGGTTCGGAGGATCACACAGCTGAGCAATGATCTTGATCATGATCATGACGAAGAGAGTGAGAATGTTGGTGGTGGTGTTGCTACCTACACAGTTCACATTCCTCAAACCCCTGATAACCAGCCAATGGAGATTGCTCTGGAGAGATCGACTTCAAGGCGAGTGGAGGACCAATATGCATCTAGTTCATTGTTCACTGGGGGTTTCAATCAGGTTACAAGGGCTCATTTGAAGGAGAAGATGATTGAGTCTGAGTCAAGCCACCCCCAGATGTCAGGGGTGAAGGGATCGTCTTGCGCCGTCCATGGCTGCGACGGGAAGGTTATGACCGATGAGAGGGGCTTAGACATACTCCCTTGTGAGTGTGATTACAAGATTTGCAGGGATTGTTATAGGGATGCTTTGAGAACTGGTGAGGGTATTTGCCCTGGCTGCAAGGAACCTTACAAGGAGTTGGATGCTAATGATGGTTATGGGGCCGGCCAGCAGGCTGCGCTGCCCTTGCCACCACCCGGTGCCGGAGTCTCGAAGATGGAGAGAAGGTTGTCGTTGATGAAATCAGGACCTTTGACAAGGAGCCAGACTAATAATAATGACTTTGATCATGCTCAATGGTTGTTTGAGACTAAGGGGAGCTATGGATATGGGAATGCTATGTGGCCGAAAGAGCCCGAAAATGATGCTACTAGTTCTGTTTCTGAATGGATGGGTGGTGGCCCTCATGTGTTCAAGGAAAAGCCATGGAGGCCTTTGACGCGGAAGTTGACTATCTCTGCTGCAATTCTGAGTCCATATAGGTATAAGATCCTTCTTCCTCTTGATTTCTTTTGCTTTACATTGAATATTTTAGTACTTCACCAATGATACCAATGCTCCAGCCTCCAGTAACTGAATCTTTGCTGAAACTAACTTCATAATTAGTCTTCCTTCCATTCTCAACCAATAAATTATGTTGATTTACCTGTTTTGTGTCTGGTGCACATCTTCTGCCCTTAAATTTCTAGTTTCTTTTTGTTGGAGTTGGTTAATGTTTGATGAATGCTCTATGGACTTCTAGTTTTGTTATTTTAATCAACAAATTAACTATTCGAAAGTTAATTTTCATGCTGTTTTAACTTTCAGGCTAATAATATTCGCTAGGCTAGTGATTCTTGGTTTCTTCTTAACCTGGAGGGTTCGAAACCCCAATGATGATGCACCCTGGCTTTGGGGTATGTCTGTTGTTTGTGAAATCTGGTTTGCCTTCTCCTGGCTTCTTGATCAGCTTCCTAAGCTCTTCCCTGTCAACCGGTTCGCTGATCTTGAT
>JASCZI010181413.1:43807-83495 GCA_036250425.1 Stylosanthes scabra
CAGCAATCCTTCTGGCAAGTCTGATCTTCCAGGAATAGATATTTTTGTGTCGACTGCAGATCCTGAAAAAGAACCGCCGCTTGTCACTGCAAATACTATTCTTTCCATTCTAGCTGCGGATTATCCCGTTGAGAAACTTGCATGTTATGTCTCTGATGATGGAGGTGCACTTCTAACTTTTGAGGCCATGGCGGAGGCTGCAAGTTTTGCCAACTTGTGGGTTCCTTTTTGCCGAAAGCATGATATTGAACCAAGGAACCCCGAATCGTACTTTAGTATGAAGAGAGATCCCTACAAGAACAAAGTTCTTCCTGACTTTGTAAGGGATCGAAGAAGGGTAAAGCGTGAATATGACGAGTTCAAGGTTCGGATTAATAGCCTTCCTGATTCAATTCGCCGCCGTTCTGATGCTTACAATGCCAGAGAAGAGATAAAAGCTATGAAGCTTTGGAGGGAGAATGGACATGATGAACCAATGGAGAATGTGAAAATTCCTAAAGCTACTTGGATGGCAGATGGTACCCACTGGCCTGGCACTTGGACAACTCCTGCATCGGAACATTCTCGGGGTGATCATGCTAGTATCATACAGGTAATCTATCAGTCTTTTTAAGACTAATATTTTTCCATTTCTCATTGGTAATTCCCAGTGTTCAATATTTATACTGTGATACAGAATTAGTCTTTTCTTTCATGGAAAAAAAATGTTATATTGTATTTTGTTTCACATGTGTTGGATTGCATTGTTGTCATTGTTTGATACAAGCATTGAATGCTAATGTTCTTGTGTCTCTATCAAATGCAGGTCATGTTAAAACCCCCCAGTGATGAACCACTAACAGGTTCAGAATCAGATTCAAATGCCATGAATTTAACTGAAGTTGATATTCGCCTTCCCATGCTTGTCTATGTTTCTCGTGAAAAACGACCAGGCTATGATCACAACAAGAAGGCCGGGGCGATGAATGCCCTGGTCCGAGCCTCAGCCATTATGTCCAATGGTCCTTTCATACTTAATCTGGACTGTGACCATTATATTTTTAATTCCCAGGCATTGAGAGAAGGTATGTGCTTCATGATGGACCGTGGTGGCGACAATATCTCCTATGTTCAATTTCCTCAAAGGTTTGAAGGAATAGACCCTTCTGATCGCTATGCCAATCATAATACCGTCTTCTTTGATGTCAATATGCGCGCCCTTGATGGGATTCAAGGTCCTGTTTATGTAGGCACAGGTTGTTTATTTAGAAGGATTGCACTCTATGGCTTTGATCCACCCCGAGTGAAAGAAGAGTCTAGTTGCTTCGGCCGCAAGAATAAGAAATCCTCAACAGTTGCCTCACTCCCCGAAACTGGTTCTGTTGAGGATCAGTCATTTGCAAATGGCGGCGCTGACGATGAAGAAATGAGCCTTGCTCTTATTCCCAAGAGTTTTGGCAACTCAAGTCTCCTTATTGACTCTATCAGGGTGGCCGAGTTCCAAGGTCGACCCCTTGCTGATCATTCATCTATCAAAAATGGAAGACCGCCCGGTGCTCTAACCCTTCCTCGAGATCTTCTCGATGCTGCTACAGTTGCTGAGGCCATCAATGTTATCTCATGCTGGTATGAAGACAAGACTGAATGGGGCAATAGAATCGGTTGGATTTATGGTTCTGTCACTGAGGATGTTGTGACAGGTTATAGAATGCACAATAGGGGATGGAGGTCCATATATTGTGTGACTAAGAGGGATGCGTTCCGTGGAACTGCACCGATCAACCTCACCGACCGGCTCCACCAGGTTCTTCGTTGGGCTACTGGCTCGGTCGAAATATTCTTCTCTCGCAACAATGCTCTTTTGGCTAGCCCCCGGCTGAAGTTTCTACAGAGGATCGCTTACCTCAATGTCGGAATCTATCCATTCACTTCCATATTCCTTATTGTTTACTGCTTCCTTCCGGCTCTTTCCCTCTTCACCAATCAATTCATTGTCCAAAGCCTTCAAGTAACATTCCTTGTGTACCTCTTGGGCATCACCGTGACCCTTATCTTACTCGCAGTGCTCGAGGTTAAGTGGTCCGGTATTGAGCTCGAAGAGTGGTGGAGGAACGAGCAATTCTGGCTAATAGGAGGCACTAGTGCCCATTTTGCTGCTGTTATCCAAGGCCTACTAAAGGTGATGGCTGGCATTGAAATTTCATTCACTTTGACATCAAAGTCTGCCGGGGACGACGAAAATGATGAATTTGCTGACCTCTATGTGATCAAATGGAGTTCTCTCATGATACCGCCGATCACCATCATGATGATTAACTTGATAGCTATAGCGGTGGCGGTTAGCAGAACTATATACAGTTCGGATCGGCAATGGAGTAGCTTGCTGGGAGGGGTGTTCTTCAGCTTTTGGGTGTTGGCACACCTGTATCCCTTTGCAAAAGGGCTGATGGGAAGAAGGGGTAGGACACCAACCATTGTGTTTGTATGGTCAGGTCTTATATCAATCACTATATCTCTTCTTTGGGTTGCTATTGATCCTCCTTCAGGAAACTCTCAAATTGGAGGATCTTTTCAATTCCCTTGATTCATTCTTCTTTTTCTTTTGTATTTCTTCTAGTGCTGACTTTTTTTCAGCTAGCACTTGTAACTAATTCAGATTTTCAAACAGGGTTTTTTGGTTGATGAGAGATCAATATAACTACCATTCATTGTTGCCCAATAATAATCATTTGCTGCTTCTTATTTTTATCTTCATGTGTTAATGGAATTTAATATTCAGAAGCAGATATTAAATTTTACATGACCTTTAAATATTATATGAACATCTGATTTGTCACATTTGAGCTAGTCAAAATAATCTTCTATCTATTACAATTTACAAGACAGGTTTTGACGTGTAAAATTTTTCTTTCTTAAAAGATTAAACACACTGGATTGGTCAAAATTCCTCCCAACAATTCTGGGTTTCCTGCCTAAGTTTTTAATCAATAGTAATATGTGGATTAAATATTAAATTTGGGAGTAAAAAATATTATCTCTGTTCTAAACAGATGCAACATCCAAGATTTAATAAATAAAATTATTCAACTTTGGATATCACAACTAAAAACAGATGAATTCAGCATCAGATTTCTTTTCTAGTTCTGAATTTTATTTATTTTAAACACATTAAACATGTTAGCACAGGTAGCAGCTAAAACATCCTTTTCACTAAACACCCTTATGTTACCACTGCAGTTATTGAGACTCAAAATTCAAAATTTTCAAAACAAGTAGTGGACTTTTTCTGAGTGTTTTCCAATCTTTGTCGATACAATTATTTTTTCCCATGCCACTTCAAAGTTCAAAGACTATATATCTAAGCCACTGTAATTTAAGGTTTCATATGAAATTTTCTCCATTTTACTTAGTCGTACAATGAACGATGCCCGCTGTTGAATGTTGTGTTGTGTTGGTTCGAATCCCACATATTTGTTGCCATTTTTTTTTTTTAAAATAATAATACTGTTGATATACTAATTTTTTTTTTTAATAAATACTCAATTCGGCCCTTGAACATTTAAAATTTGGGCATAGCGTCCCTTACTGATTATGAAACTCCAAATCGATCTCAGACAAAATAAAAAATTTAACAAATCGATCCATCGTAGCAGGTTACCAGAGGGTAGCCATGGTGATGTGTTCAATTCTGATGTGTCGATCTACTATTTGATACTGATACTTAACATATCAGAACACACATAATCGTAACTACATTTTGCTAACCTGCTACAAGGGTTAATTTGTCAAATTTTTTATTTCATCAAGGGTTGGTCTCATTAGAGGTGTCATGTCCAAATTATAAATATAAGAGATCGGATTGGATGGTTACTATTTTTTTTTTTTGTCTTGTTGATACACCAAATATTCTTAATACTATATATATAAAAATACAAAATGTATTACAAATTTAAAATGGTGTTTACTAAAAAAAGATGTCTAGTTGATGAAGTTGTTTTTTTAATAGATGTCACTGTGATTAGTCGTTGTAACTTTTGTAGTTTGTGTTTTATGTTTGTTTTGATACTTTGCTCATTTTGTCCTTTATGCCAATGCCGAAGAATAATGTATGCATTGTTTTTTGCTCCCTTGTGGGTCGAGTGTTTCGAAGATCTAAAAAACGTTTTTTTTTTTAAGATGCACCAAAAGGAATTGTTCTTTTTGTTTTTTTTCGAAAATCTAACCCTGCCGTTCTATTATGCGGTCGTTATCAATGGAAAAACTCAAACTAAACCTTCTCTTTAAATTGGGTTAAGCCCATTTTTTATTATTAAGGAGAGTATTTTTTTTCTCCTTAAAAGTCTGCCCATGTTTGTTTTTTTTTCTTCTAGGGATTGCAAATCATATTTATAGGATTTGGGTTTTGACTTTTGATATACTGTATAGACAAGAGCCCAAAGGGTATGGCATTATGATTTATAACCTTTATTTAATTATAAATTAGGACAAACTACAATGAGCTCTAATGAAATTTTGTGAAATATTTAAGGAATATTAATCTATGTAGCATTCCTCTATAAAATATTTCATACTAACAAGATATCAAAAATTTATTCTTCTGAAGAGAGAAAAAAAAATTCTTTTGCAAATCATTTGATAGAGTACTTCAATATTTGAAATAGTAAACAAAAAGAAAAAGAAATTAGTTAATAATGAACACGCCACTAAAATACAAACAACACATATCTAAACACGAAAGGCAGAAATTCACAGTTCATGTTTCTCATATAATTAGTATAATAAATAATTGAGTAATATTCAAAATCAATTCTCAAAGAAATTTTAGTCTATGGCTTTATTTCTTAACAAACTTTAATTATTAAATTAGTCCCTAATGTTTTGGTAAAAAGTTTGATTATTTATATATATATGAGTTCTTAATTTTTTTTCAAAACTCATAGATCAATTTAGTGGAAGAGTTGATTTATCTAACGAAATAAATCAGAATTGATTTGGTAATTAAAAATTTTAAAGTTCAATTTAGCTAGTGTATTATTCTAAACAAATAAATAACATAACATAACATTAATATATGGTGGCATGATAAAGAGCATCTGTATGTGAGTAGTTCCAACCAGAATATGTTATGTTGTTGGTGATGATTAAGCCTGCACCTACAATTTAGGCTCCCCAATATAATTATGGTCAATTTCCCACCCAGATAAGATAAGATCATAGGGCACTTTTATCAATTAGGGATGTTGAAACCTTGTAAATTAAAGTGGGTGTTCCATTAATTATTTAAGACCACTTTCCTAACATCTATCCAAGTCACAACCAGTAATTTCTATCTCATCATAATATATAAGAAAAAAAAGGGCACCATTAAGCAGGTGAGCATCCACTATAAACCAGCAACAGTATTTATTTAATTTGCTTAATTTTTTTTCTTTCACATAATATATTATAAGTTTAATTTTGATGCACTAATAATGTAAAGTATTTTATATAGTTGATGATCAATAGCGAGATCAATGAAAAATAAAGTTATTTTCATTGGTGTATCATTACATAATTAAATACACGTGTAAAATATTTTTATACTGATAGTGAATTAAAATTAAATTAATATATTATAAAAAATGTTTCAGGTGCTCATGCATAGAAATTCAGTAATTTTATTCATTAATTTTAATCATACAATATATTTTATAATAATTCTATATTTAAAATTAACGACTAAAATTATTAGATTATAATGTATCGTATCAGAGAATCCCTTAGATGCATTCTATAATCTATATTATAAAACACTTTAAAATCCCAAAATGCATGGTTGGGCATGGTAGCTCAACTGCGTCCGTCGGCATTCAACAACTGAATCTTTAGGCTTTTAGAACTAGGCAACTAATTAAGAACTTCTAGTTTGTGTGTGTTTGGATCTAAAAGTTATAGCCATGTCCTAAAAGTTTTATGGCAATGATTTGATTTCTAATTATATATAAATTCATAATATTGCATCTTGCTTAACTACCTTTTGACGCATGGTGATATATAATATAACAATTAAGTAATTTTAATTGTTGATTTTTATCACGTATATATTTTATTTTATGATAATTCTGTAATTAATATCACTAAATTACTACTGTAGACTATATGCATGATTTATTTAAAATGTTTTCTATAAAATAAATCATCTGCCAATACAAATTAAAAGAATTTGTACATATGTTTGAACTAGATAGTCACATGCAATGAACTTTGAAATCTTATAATTTAACTAACGTTAGCAAGCAAAAGGAAAACGAGTGAAACAGGTAGATGCTTTTGATATAAGAAACTTAGCTTCGTTTAACACAGAAAAAAGGATGAAAAAATAGTGCAAATAGAGAAAGATTCAGATGCTAGAGCTAGACCAAAAAAAGATAAAAGATTCAGATGAAAAAAAAAATGAGGTTTTAATATGTATTATATTGTATTAATAATAATTAAGTCTTAAAGATTTTGTAATCAAACACTTTCGGTGTCAGCTTTTAATCTTTTATTTGGTCGGAGATAAGGAAGGGGTTTGATATTTGATTATATATATTATTAGGTCATTTATATATATATTTTTTAAAAATTACAAGTGAGACATCCAAATAATTACATTTTTATTTTCATCTGATGAGATTGACTAAGGATAAAAAAAAGTGTTTGCTGAAGAAAGCAAAAAACAAAAAATTAAACCAAAAAGATTGAACCAAACTAAACTAATTTGTGGGTGATGTATCGCCCAAAAGTAATATCTATAGATAA
The DNA here is from genome assembly GCA_036250425.1 of Stylosanthes scabra. Taxonomy (NCBI): domain Eukaryota; kingdom Viridiplantae; phylum Streptophyta; class Magnoliopsida; order Fabales; family Fabaceae; genus Stylosanthes; species Stylosanthes scabra. The sequence goes on from JASCZI010181413.1 coordinate 50,567, forward strand.
AGAAAATGAACGATCACCTACTCCTTTGGAAATTTCCATGGACTCAATAGCCGTTATATATATAGATATATAGATAGATATAGCATGCATGAAAGGTAAATATACTCATTATAATTTAGGAAGTGTTTTAAGTATAACAAAAATTAAGTGTTATTGTGTTTTTAATTATTGATTTTAATTAATTTTAATTATAAAAATATATATATAATTAAAATTAACTACTAAAAATTCAGAAACATCTGAATTTTCAATTATACCCGAAACATTTGCTATAATTTATAACATAACAACTGATTAAGCAAGCAAATGAGCAATTATATTAGTTGGTACAACCCTATACATTATGGATTACTCTATATATAGGTATACTAATGTTCTTTCTTGCATGAATTTTTTGTCTTTTTATGAAACTTCCTCGTATAATTTTTCTTTACAGACAAATTTACTTTTACTAGTACACTCATCATGCTAAGTTAAAAATTAACCTCAAATAGATTATGGAAATATATGGGAATATAATACTTGATTGACAATAAAAAAAGGATTTCTAGCTGCTAGCTAGGTAGTCTCATAATTTAAATATAAGAATAATTTCATTAATCTAATTATCAATTAATAACCCCATATGCATATATATAAGATAATTTTTAGGTAATATATGATCAAACACCTTTTCTTCCATGTTTAAAGTTTTTCGTCTAATAAGAATGTCTCATCACATCGAATAATAATACACAGTTGTTATTATTTTGTCAAATGCTTAATAGTAGTAGTTGATCCAACTGATGTGTCAAAAAACTATAGGTGGTTAATTAATATAATCAAGTAGATTAGCATATATGTTAGCGATAGGTAGGTTCGATGTCATTTCAGAGCCAAAAACTTTTATGACTCTAATAAGTCGTTTCAAATTTCTATGGCTTAGTGTTCTCAACCAATAGGACGGTTCTTGTATATTGTAAATTTGTAATGCTTTAAAATTAAGGAAAACCACTACCTGCCACTTACTACTACAAAAAAGAATAGCATGATTCACATTGATTAATAGTCCAAATTTAATTATTTTTTAATTATATTATATACTTTTTTGTGTTTAATTATATTTTTGAATTGAATATTTGCATTTTTTTTAATCTTCAGTCCGATCGGATCCGTAAATTTACAAATCGGATTATATTATTGAGAAAAATAGATAAATCATTTTTAAAATTTACACATCTTATTTAACCAACATTTTAAAAAAAAATTACATCAGTCTTATATATTTGAGTTTATATATATATTTTATGATTAGCGGAGGTTATACAAAATCGTCTCTAAACAATCGTCGGGGGTTGGTACTGTGTAGTGTATAGCTCCCACTTACTAACCCCAACAAAGCTAAGCATAATCGCTAATTATTTATTTAACGAGAAAGTATAGATAATTAATATTTTTTTAATCGATAAATCAGCAAATAAAACGTTCGCAACTATTGTTTATAGAACGTCCATAATGAAAGTTAGAGAATATTCGAAACCTAAAATAACTAACAATCAGTCAACTTATCTTTTAAAAATATAATATCTGAATCTAAAAATAGCACATCCGAAAATTTAAAAAATAAAACATTCAATTTAAATTATTGACTGATATTAACTGAATTTTTATTAATTTTTTAACATTGTTGTTATTTAACATATAATCTAAACCACTCTCAAGTTGATAGATAGCGAAACCAACCACACAAATGATTAGTGACACCGTCAATGCATTTCTTGACACACAAATTAATTAAATTGAAGCTTGGACTTTTCATTTGTGCACTCATTCATATAAATATATATTCCACCTACTGCAACAACGTACACATAATAATACACTAACGTAACACCAAAACATAATTTAAAAAAAAAAATAACTAAAAATAATCACTTGGTTTATTTAAGATTAACAAACAATTCACAATATATATTATCAACAAAAAACCCTCATATATAAAATTTATATTGGACACTATTATTTACAACCCAATTATCACTCATCACATATCACCTTGATCATCAGGATCCTCTACCGGAGTGGTGGTCCGGCCCTTCCGCCGTGACTGCCGGCGATGGCTACCTCCGAATTTCAATCTTCCAGTCTCCTTAAACCTCTGTTTTTCCGATGGTATAATATCACATTCGGGTAATGGATTAGGGTACCTCAATGTATCATAACAATAAGAATAGTACATGTAACGTTGCCGGAACCGGCGCATTGCCAGGCGTCGCCTCGGGGTAATGACAGCATAGTCTTGTGCCTCTAGATCAGCGTGTTGGTCGGAGCAAATGCTTAGGCCGGCGGCAGCCGTGGACTCTTGGATGGGATCAACGGAGCAACCCTTAAGGACTAGGTCCTTGAATTCGGCTACAAAAGGTGCATATTTGTAGTTCACTTTGTACCTTCCACCTGAAGTGGCCCAATTTGATGCATCCCATATTGTTGCATATAATGACATTGGCTTAGATGGATAATCAGCTCCCATTTCAGCACTTCTTAGCACCTCTCTAATTGGAACTTCATCTATGTAAAATCTGCAATAAATTGAAATAATAATCCAATCAATTTATATGTTTAAATAACATTTAAATAATAAATTTAAAAATTAATTATTTTTATTAATATAATTATTTATTTAAGTTTTTTTAAAATTGACCGTTATGAAAATTAAATTATTATCTAATTATTACATGATAATATCTGATTGAATATATACATCGAAGGAACTTGAATTTTATAAAATTAAAAATTAGAAAAAAACTATTGTTTGGTAGTTGTCACATTGGCAAATATTCCAATGGAATAAGAAAGAGATATGTGCCAGCTAGTTTTATTGAGTTTCAATTAGGTGGAAGTATGGGGACAAGGTTTGGCAAACTATATAGGAATCTATGAGCTTGCTATATGGTTTGGTTGGTAATTAATTTAACTAATTTTGTTGCCATTGATAATAGAGATTAATTAATTAATTAAATACATAGTTCACATGCTTCTTTGTAGTGGAAGAACTAATTCATTATTCCCTGTTTTCTGAGTTTTAATTATGCCACTGTGTAGGTCCAGTTGGATCGATTAAGATCAATAACAACACCGCCCTAATAATTAATTAACCTGCTTTATGGGTAGTTTTTAGAGTAATTAATTGGATTAATTAGGCCACGGTCCTTTGCATTTATCTAAAGGAGATAAATTTCAATCAAATTCTAGAAGCAGAAACTAAATTATAATTATATGAAATAATTATGCATAGAAATTAATAAATTACGAGAATAGTGCAAATTTGTTCACCCCACAATCTGATCACCAGATATTAGGCTTTCACATCAAAGAATATATCAATTTCAAATGATGGTGGTGATGATAATGAGAAGGACCATATGATATGTAACTTGAAATAAAAGATATATAGAGAGTCTCACATATGTCAGTGTCACATGTATGATGAAGATAAACATAAGGATAAGCACAAATTTATGTGATTAAAAATATAAGAACACTAGTTTTGTTTAATTCATGATCACCATAATAATAATAGTGAGAAGATAATGAGAATAATATAATTATGAAACAAAAATTTTAAAATTATTTATTATGAAAAAAAATATAACCAGTTGGCCATCTAGTAGCATGAGTGTGGACCATAATTTACTTGTCCAAAATTAGGAAAAATATCATTCAATTCCAAACCATCCTTTTAGCAACTAAAACTATATGCCTTCAAATTTCAATAATAATCTGAGTTTAATTTTGATAAACTGACGGTGTAAAGAGTTTTACGCAATCATTCAATTAAATTTATGTATTTATTTGACTTTAGAAGTAGTGTGCTTGAAAATTAATTACCATTAATAATGTGATAATATCTGATTGATGTATGTTCACATGTAAATTAAATTATAATAATCTTATAAAAACGCATCCTACACGTAACTCCAAACGCTTTAAATCCCTTCCTCACATTTGAGTCAAACAAAACAAAATATTTAAAAGAAAAAAAATCATCATATATCACACGCAAACACACCATAGACAATTAAATAACATTTATTTCATTCTCCTAATAAAAATTTTGTGTTTAAATCTTTTCTTAATATATTTTTGATAAAGAAAAAAAACAAACACACCACATACAAAAAAAGGAAAAAAAAAAAAAAAAGCAAAATACATAAAACAAAACAAACACACCACGTTAAAGTTTAATTCCATATTCCATAAATACACATACCGGAAAAGACTTTCCAAGCATGAAGCAACTACATAGAAACAAAAAGGGTAGAAATTATGGAAATACCAGATAGCAAATTGCTTGTACCATATATCACTATTTTTAAATATTATATTCTTAACCTTTACATTATGGGTACTATTTTGTTTTTTCCTCACTACTTCGAATTATCTATCTATATCTATCCTTCTTTGAATTTTGACAGCTTGGTAGTAGTGGTATGTTTAACTAACTCTTGCAAATAATTAGGACTCATATTCTTCATGGAGCAATTTTGAATTACATTAGATACCATATAAGAATTCCCTTAACATTAGGAATGTAAAGTGTTGTATGATTGTTACTCTTCATGTGGTTTACTAACAACATACAACATCATATGATAAGCTTTAAACCATATTAATTAATTAGGATTAAAAGATAGATGTTAATTCAACTATAAAAATTGGCTCATAAAAACGTATATAATTCTAATATTTATTAAGCAATGTAAAGCTATAATAACAACTTGTGATTGTACTTATGTGGGGGGTATATAAAACTATATTATTTATTTGAATTACATATTCTAACAAACACATAGAAGGAAAAAAGAAAAAATAAAATACAATATTTTGTAATATTATCTCTTGTTTTATCTTCATCATTTTTGTCTTCTTAAAATAAATTAGAATATTAATTTAGATGCAATTATATTATGTTATGTGAATACTTAAAAATTATTTATATAAAATATATATTAAAATACATTAAATACTAGATTTAAAAAATTGTGTATGTATGAATTTAATTATTATATCCGTCTAAAAAATTTTCTATTTTTAAAATCATATTTGTTCATGAATTTTATTGAAGGTGGTATTTATAGTTTTTTATTTATATTTTTAATAGAAGAGGTGAAAATTTTTATTAAAAAAAATTGGTGTTATTACCTTAATATGGAAAATTAAAAGCAGATAGAAAAAACTTACACAACATTCTTAGAAGTCCAAAGGATGCTGTATCTGTGGTATTCCTTGGTAGGATCAAACCATAGGCGATACCTCTCTTCACGGCCACGGTGGGTGCTTCCGTTGCCATACAAATTCGTCTGAAACCGCCACGGTTTTCCAGCTAAGTTACCAAGAAATTCAAAGTCCAACTCATCGTGTGTCTTCTCGAACACATCACCATTTGATGTCTACCCAAAAAAGAATACATACATTAAACTTAAATCAATTATTCATCATCATAACCATGAGTATGTAGTAGTAATCATGAAACCGAAAGTTCCATAAGTGGAACACAATATGGGGCAACCCTTTAATTTATTGAAGAGTGCAAATTAAAAATCTAAAATCTTAGAACACGTTTTTGGTTTGAAATTTCTTAAATGTATGTATCAAGTTTTTCAGTTTCACCCACTCCGAAGAATAATAATCTTCATCAATTTAACCTTTTTATTAAAGGTTAGCAATCTTTAATAATATTATTCTTTTACCAAATTAAAGGGCAGTAAAGTTTGACTAATATATGCTTAATTAGTTCCGCGTTTCACTAACCACAACGGAATAATTCAAAATACAAAAATTAAAAAAAAAAAGTCAAAATAGAAACAAGCGGAGAATGAAAGAAAGAATCCATGCATGATGATGAATTTTTTTTTTTTTTAAAGTATGGAATAATCAAGTCGTTTCCATAAAGAAATTAAAGGAATAATAAGCTGAGTTCAACCGAGATTGATGCTATATCTATATTAGCGTGTGTTGATGAAAATATTTATTATTTCTATTTATATAGAATAATAACAAATTTCATAGAAGAATAAAATAATTGTGTTAGAGACTTACATAAAAGGCGACGCATAAACCAGCTGTATAATTGGATGGCAACTTGATATTAGCGCTGAAGAATCCATATTTGTACATATTTGATGATATGAAACCAGAACCTGCATATATATGTGTATCATCATCAATTACACAATATATATTATTCTAAATAAATAATTAATTCTGAAAATCATATATATTTGTTTTATGTAGTGATGATGATGAATTTAATTAATTACGTACCGGTGAAGCGATCGAGGAGGAGGCTAACGCCGTTACCGTCATCGGAGCGAACGACGTTGGAATCTCCGAAGAGAGGAGAATAGCCATCGTTGAAGGGTATGGTGGCTAGGTCAAAAGCTGCGTCTGATGATGAGATGGAGATGGAGATGAAGAGAAGAAGAAGTGATGAGAAAATAGAAAATAAGAAATTATTATTATGATGATGAGTTTTGGGTAGTGAAAGTATTGCCCCAAAACAACGTAAACTATGATCCATGTGTACTAATATTAGAATTATTATTATTATTTATTAATAATTATTTTTGGGTTTTTGAGTTTATGGTGGAGTGGGTTGCGTGTGTTTTCTCTCTCATGGAAATGGAACCCCTCAAATTTCTGAGTTCTACAATCTATATTTATACAGAGGAGCGTGATGGAAGGAATTCATGAAGAGGAGAGAGAAGGTTGCTATTCGTCTTTTTTGGCTGCTCATATAATATAATAATAATAATAATATGCTTTTGATGATTTCTTTATTAATTTAATTTAATTTCTTTTACTTTCCTTTTTTGACGTCCTCTTCTTGATTAATAATTAATTGGTCTTCGAGCAATATAATACCATCTGATTATTTTATTTTATTTAATTACCCAATTAATTGATACATGCATGATATTGATAAATACTTTTCTCTTCTAACGTTTATGTTTTAAGATATCTGAATAATTAAATTCAGTCAAAATTTTTATTGTAGACTGAAAAACTCACTTTAATTTCTTTCCATCAATAGTTACTGAAAAATTAATTTTAAAATTTGTTCATACTTTTTATTGAAAGAATAATGCTATATAACCAACGTTATGAGATCAATAGAAAATTCATAAGTGTAATTAGAAAAATAGTGGGTGATAAAAAAAATAATAATATTGACTTCCTATTGTTTTCTTAATATTAACTACCAAGATTTTTTTTATTAAAATATTATTTTTAAACAAAATATTTTTATATTTATTAAAATATGTAAAATGAAATATGTTATATATATATTAAATTAAATATCTAGAATATTATGTAAAATAAAATTATTGTACTTTAGGTATAAATTAGAATGGTTGACTTTTGAGTTTTTTCTTTCTGTTAAAAAATATTTAGAATGTTAATTCATCCTCTTAATTACTTTTTTAATTTTTGAATAATAATTTATGATAACTTAGAACTCTTTATCACTGCATTCGTAATTATACGTTATAATATCTAATATTATGTATTTATTTTAATAATAATTAATAAATATAAAAAACTAAAATAATTAAGAATAATCCTTTTCTTCGTGTGCACGAAATTGCCCTTGATTTTTTAGGGTTATTACGAGGCATGCCACTGTGTGAAGAAGAGCTGAATTTGGCGAAATGGTGGTTGCAAAATTTGTGTGTGTTTTTTTGGGGCCCTGAGAAGAGAATATGTGCTAATCGTTAGGTTGTTGCTATCCTTGTTGGATTGAATAATTTTATTTATTTATTTGTTTTAGTTATTAGTGTAAGATGCTATTTCATGAACCTGCTAAATTATGTTGGGGTGGCGACGAAGAATGACAAGGACCATTCAATTATTTAATTTGTAGCGTATTATTATATATGTTGAGTATGCATGCTAAAGTGAAGTTTCATTTACAAGTTTGAATTAAGCAAAATAATCATGCAGCATCATCATCATGAGATAGAACCTAATAATCATATTAATATTCATCAATAATTTTTTTTCTTTCTATTTTCTATTATTCTTCTAATTTTTATATATGTATTTGAAGATATATAACAATTGAATTATTCATGAGAAGATGAAAGGAACAATTTCTATCTCTAGTGGAGGAGTGGACCCCGTTTACTTCACACGTGTAATACAAAGTGTCGTGGCCTCTTATCTTACTTAATTATTAAGATTAAGATAATAATTAAGATTATTACGTCTTGCCACCTAAGGTTTCTAATGCATTACATGTCAAACTATGAGCCAATGAGTTGGCATATAAAATTTATTTGATTAAAATTAAGAAACATATTGTAACATCATTATATTATAATATTAGTTATTATTGCATATATATAAAGTCAATTATATTATGATATTTTACATAATTGGTATTTCAGTAGGGTCAATAATTAACGAAGGAGTATACTAAATCAAAGATATTATTATAATAAAAAAAATTGATATGGGTATATTACTTTCGTGAATTGGGAGCTACCTAGAGAATTATATGAATTAGATACCAAGCTTGTGACTATGTGAGATGAATATTGGCCATCTCAAAAGTTCAACCAAATTAAAGGAGGAGTTGGAGAATATGAGTTATGGCAATTATTATTTTGGAATTTTTTATATAAAAGAATGGATGGGTGGCCATAGAATAAGGAAGAATACGGTAAAACATTTGACTTTACATGGGCATTATCGTCCATTTAAAAAGTGTATGCAGCCAACAGTGAGAACTAGAAATGAGAAAGGATGCGTGTGTGAAGACGTATCCCGTAATTTTTGCATGGAAAGGCAGCAGTGGCAGGGGTATTTTGGGAAATTGATTGTGAATACCAACATGTGGTCCGAGCTCGAAATTATTTTTTTTTTATTTTTAAATTTAAAATAAAAATAAATTTAATTTTAATATATGAATAGTATAAATTATTTTATAATTTTTGTTAATCGATTTTTATGAATTACATATTGATAATAAAATAATTAAATTTATAGAAAATTTATAATATTAGCGTAAAAACAATTAATACGAAGTTGTTATTGTTAGAACACACAAGAATTTCTCCTTAAACTCTGTTACGATAATGAAAAGTCCCTCAATAAAGAGTATGGAAAGAAAAGTTGTAAAGCAGCGAAAATGGAAGGCAGAATGTTTTATTATTTGCGGCGGAAAGGGGCGTCTCAAAGACTAACGGCTATGTTATAGTGGCAATGGGGCAGGTGGAACGGGTATTTAAGTACCCATATTAAACCAAATCTACGAGTATTTAAATTTTCGGTAATGCTACCTGTACACCTCTTTTTGGTATACACCTCCAACCAAGTTCCAAACGAACAGATTTTTATATATACAACGAACATGTTTTCATAGTTGACACGAACAGATTTTAAAACTTGTTCGTTTGTTTTTAAAAATTTGTTCGTTCTAGTAGTAAAAATCTGTTCGTTTAAGACTTGGTTGGAGGTGTACACCAAAAAGAGGTGTACACCAAGATTAATTCTTAAATTTTAGCCTCATACCCAAGCCTACGGTATATACTGTCCCAAACCCACGGGTATCTATAACATAAGTAAATTAAATTAAATTACTTAATAAAATTATTCATTATCTAATAAAATACTTTAGAAATATAATTAATTATAAATAATATATATTTATTTGCAACATGACAACAATACAATCATTTTAAACCAAAAGAAAATTAAATTTAAGATTTTTCTAAACTAAAATTACCAAAACAACCATCTAAATATTATTAAATATCTAAAAAATCAAACTAAACTATGTATATACGTATATGGGGCGGGGCGGAGCGGGACGACCAATACCCATACATGCCCCATACTCACGCGACCGCTCCAAATACCCGCCCCATTCGGAACGGGGCATGTCGGGACGGGGCGGGACGGCCAGATTCCCATCCCTTGCCATCCCTACTTCCAAGCTGTCTTGTAATGTATTCAACCACAATTCCGATATAAACAAACAAAGCATATATTACTATTTTTTAATTAATTAATATTAATTAATTTTAATACTATAATTTAAAATTTAAAATAAATAAAAAAAAATTTAAAATTTTATCTCATCTTAGTTAAGAAAAAAATTGCTTCCGGTCTTCTGGATGAACGAATGATTACTATGTGAAAGAAAAAAAAAAGTCAAAATTTTGATTGTGATTTAACTCATTTAAGAGTATAAGAAGTTATTCAATATATATTTAAATTAATATAAATATAAATATAAATTTTTTTTATAATATATATTTTATTTTTCTAATAATATATATATTTACCATTTATATTTGAACCGCAAAAATAGAAGAGTACAAGACATTTTCACGGCAAGGCAATGCGTCTGAGAATGAGACGAACCGAAAAACGCCGCCTTTGGTTTTGTTGCGGAGATGCCGGCTGTTGAGGGTTCATTACACCATTTATTCTTGAAAAGTAACAATACTGCTAGACAATTTTTAAGATAAATAATCTACTATCAAATCTTTCCATTCAAACCTATATACCAGTATACCACCTTTATTTTTATTGTGTTTCTTTCAATTAATTAATTAAAATTTCTTCTCTAGCCTAAATATCTTGATGCATGGCCTTATTGAGGGGTTATTTCTTTTATTGTATATACATCCCGATCGTAGCTCGCTGTATGTTGATAGCTATGTTGAAGGGGTCATTTCAAGGACAGAAATTTTGATTTAAAATATTGGTTTTGTATTTGAACAAGTGATTTACTAAATCAAGTGGTTAACCAAGTGATTTATAAAAACAACTATCATTCTCACTCTCTCATTAAGAAACACGTGTTTACACGCGTTTAGAAACTGCTTGTTTCTTCACGCCGCCAAACACCTTCATCTTCTTCTTCGTCTGCATCTTCTTCGTCTGTCATGTCTTCTTCTTCTTCTTCTTCTTCTTAGCTTCTTCTTCTTCTTTCAGATCTGCATCTTCTTCGTCTGCCATGTCTTTTTCTTCTTCTTCTTCTTCTCTAGTTTATGTTGTTGTTGTTGTTGTTGCTATTTTTGTTGTTGCTGTACAGAAATAGAAATCAAAATTGTGCAGAAATATAAAACAGCATTGTGCAGAAATAGAAACCAATAATGCGCAGAAATATAAAGCACCATTGCGCAGAAACTGAAAGCCATAATGCACAGAAATAAAACCTTCTTCTTCTTCTTAGAAATATAAAGAAACATTGCGCAGCATTGTGCAGAAACCAATAATGCGCAGAAATAGAAAGCACCATTACGCAGAAACTGAAAGCCATAATGTGTAGAAAATGGAAAGCAATATGTGCAGAAACATAAAGCAACATTGTGCAGAGACAGAAACCAATAATGTGCAGAAACAAATTATTGGAAGTTACGTACCACTCAAATGTACTCCATCTTTTTCTTCTTATTCCTTCATTCCTTCTTCCAAGTCTGCATCTGCATCTTCTTCTACTTCTTCTTTTTTTTCTTTCTTCTTCCATGTCTACATCTGTATCATCATCATCATCATCTTCTTCTAATAACAAAAATTGAAGAATAAAACAACGATGAAAGTTACAGAACGAAATCTAACAACAGAAAAAGACAAAAACGATGATGAATCTCATAAATCAAGCTAAAAAAACGAAAAACGGAAAGAAATAGATTGGTTTAGTTATTTGCTTGTTTAAACAACTTGATTTGCGTTGTATTAAGGGAAAAGAGCGCGCGAAGTTATTTGCTTGGTTAGTCACTTGGTTGGTAAAACTACTTGGTGAGCTAAATTTATTCTTAAAATATATATTAGTCACTTTTATCTTATTAAAAAAGCTTACTAATTATTTATGATTTTGACAAATGCTAATTGCTTTTATTCACATTATTGAGTATTTGACTATCGAATTAAAAGATTTTTTTTATAATCAAATGGCGATTTAAATTAATTAAACTCTTCTCACAATGCAAATACCTTTTTTAGATTATGATGCAAACCCTTATAAAACATTAGATAAATAAATAAAATACACATCATGCACATGCATAGTAATAAATAGAGTTATATATCATTAACATTGACCACTCTTAAATTAATAACTTTGCTAGACTAGCAAAATGGTTTAGCGATGATAATTAATCTTTATTTCTATTCATATTTTTTTCCACTTTATTAACATGTACTCATTTTAGAAATTTTAAATCCGCCATTTTTACTTTTTTATAAATGAAAAGAGATTGGATAGGGTTTGCAAATTGCAACAAATGGATCAAGTATACACGTCATTATAAGCCACATCTATCATGATGTTGTTATTATGGGCACAGAGGAGCAAGGTACAGCTCTTATTTTAGTGTAGGTGTTATCTTATCTTAGCTTGTGAATAAAGAAAACCAGAATTATATTGATTTCCAAAACCATGTTTTCATCACTCACAACCTAATTCCTTGTTCAGTCTCATCCTTGGCTAGCTTATGCTATCAATGGACCCACTCTCAATCATAGTTTCTATAGCATGCTCTAGTACACAGAAGTGGACAATTCTCTGCCTCTATTATTCATCATTAAGAGTAACACTCACATTTAACAATTAATTAGGCATAACTAACTAGTTTGAATATGTTTGCATGCCAGCTTATATATGAAAGAGGCTTCTTCATTACAAAAGTTATTAAGAGGCCAATATTATTCAGATAATGAAGTTGATGGATAAACAACCCATGCAATCACTACTGATTAGAATCCACATATGTATAATTAAACAACAATGCTACGTAACCAATAAAAATTCAGTCAACAACTTAAATTAAATATTCTATTTATTTAGGTTTCAAATGTTTTGTTTTTAAAAATACAAAGTTGGTTGATTATTGGTTATTTTAGATTTTGAGTGTTCTATTTCTTTTATCAACAATGCTAGGTAACCAATAAAAAATCAGTCAATATCAGTCAACAATTTATGTTGGATGTCCTATTTCTTTAGGTTTTGAATGTTCTGTTTATAGGTTTCGGATGTTCTATTTCTTTTATTGGTTGTTTTAGGTTTCAGATGTTCTATTTCTTTTATTGTGGACGTTCTATAAACAGTGGTTACGAATGTTCTATTATTTGTTGGTTGATTTATTGGTTAGAAAAATATTAGTTACCTATATTTTTTCTTTTTTTATTGTGGATGTTCTATAGACAATGGTTATGGATGTTCTATTTTTTGTTTGCTGATTTGTTGGTTAACTTTTACGTAATTAAAAGATATCTAGAATAATGCATTCATTCGTCAACAAGTATAAAATATATAGTATTGTATCATGTATAATAATTATGCTAGAATATATACAAATTTGTTAGACATTTTGTTGTAGAAAATAATTAAATCATGGCCAACCTGCTCTCGTTAGGATATGAAGCGTCAGCCAAGTCAAATATCAAGATACAAGAAAGCATAATTTGAGAAATTTTGGCTTGTGAAGGGGTAACATGCATGGATCAATTATTGAATTTAATGGCACCTAGAATTGGAGCAAGTACAAAGCTTGAAGGGTTAGCTTGTGAACCACTCTAAACCTTTTATATTATGTCACTTTGTTTGAAAAATATATTTACAAGTCAGATAGTGTGGTAGGTACCCCACACCAACTAAGTCGGGGCATAATATATAAATAATTAAATATTAATTCGGTGAAAGTTTGTTCTTATTATTATTAATAGTACATTACTCTAAAAAAGGTGTGACATTATAGCCTCAAGCCCTCAACATATTGTCAAGAATATGATTCCATTAAGGAAAGGTTCATGATTACTTTGTAAAGAAAATACAATTATACGATCACGGGCATAGTCTATCAATTTTTTTATACTAGAATTTTTTTTCCTAGGAAATATTTATGCTTTTTTATATATATAACACTGATATATAAGTCAAATCTGCTGAACAATTCTTTGGCTCCCTCTGGTGTCTTTTAATGTTAAATACAAATGTAACATCTCTTACATTTTACACATTCCCTCTTTGACATACAATAAACTACCATCCAAAGAAAAAGTTCACCTCATATCTTCAATTCTGTCTAGTAACACAATTTTGACTTCAGTCCAATGCAATTGTGCTTGAGCGCATTGCAATACTGATCTGCAGAATATGCTTTAAAAAATTGCATAGGAGCTCCAGAGGTGAACAACCACTATAGTCAATATTGCCATAAATCCAAAATGATTGGCTTACTAGTCAGTAGTTGCAGTAAAACTGAATCATGTGCAGATGAGGCAAATGAATTAGAATCAAGACATCTTTTTTTTATGGATTCCTTTGGTGGCAAATTTGACACTGATATTATATAAAATAGAATTACAATGCTTAGAATTTTGAGCTGGTATGAAGTCTTTATCATTCACAAGCTCAACAACACAGCATATCTTCTAATAGACTGTTTATCATAACATTAACCATAACCATGAAAATAAATACCAGTGTTTCAGAATTACAGTCATCATAATATCAAGTTGTTCAGGGGGAATATATAACATACATAAGCAATAAAGGCAATATTCGCAAGTTGATTTTGTGCGAAAACCAGATAGAGCAATCATGTGCTCTATGTAAAGTGTGATATAGACACGAGATTCAAAAGCAGTTACCGTTGTTAACCTAAGTGTGAAGTATGCTAATCTAATCGACATAAACTGATAAACACATCTGATTACATATTCTATCAGAAACAATGACAGTTGCACAAATGTTAATAATCTAGCACTCCCTCAAACAGAAGTTATTGACCTCAACATGCTTCTACAACTATCATTGTATTGTGGGGTCTGTTTGGACAGACTGTATTGAACATGATTGGAATTTAGCAAGTGAACAAATGATATAAACCAGGTTGACCGTGGATTCCTATGCAGAGTTTCATAAAACATTTCATCAAGCACACCAAACCATGATTTGAAAAGAAGGGAACAGATGAGAACTGCAGATAAACTCCAAATGAGAGAATTTCTTCTGACTACAGAAAGGAACAGAGCAGACTGAATAGAAGCTAAATGCATCAGATTTTGTTTAAAAAATGTTCTTTCATGAGAACTGCAGATAACTGTAGTTTGCTTAGTCATCCAAATTTCCTACACATGAAGGACTTCCATCTTACTTACTTAACAAAGGTTTTTTCCCACTAGGTGGGATCGGTTACATAGATTCAAAGACATCTTTGCGTCCTATCCATGCATTAGAATGCAACAAAGTTTTACGTTGGCTGTCACAGGTACTCATATGTTTAAACTTTTGACTACTGCCCCCTCAGTGAAGACTGTATAAACTATTAGAATGGCCTCACCATAATAACTAGCAGTAAATATAATGAACAGATAATCTGCATATCTAACAAATTCAGGCTATACAAGGCAGTTAGTTTTCCTAAGTTATTTTCTACTTTTTTCTCTTTGGAAAAAAGATTCCTAAGTAATCCAACACAAGAATACATGAAGTAACAGAAGTAGGACCAACAATTAAGCTCCTAGAGCCTTTCGATTGAAAATTTAGAATCACATAACCAAAAAGTTTCACTAACCTCAATTATCTATGCCACAAACAGTAAGTAAATCTGAGGAAAGTGAAGCAGGATCAAGTTCCCAACAATCTTTCAAAAGCTCAGGAGTATCCTCACAAGATAGTTTCCTTGCAGGAATCTGATGAGAAACTAACCACAGGTCATCCTTTCCAAGAAATCTAATAGCGTGACTCCCCATGTCCTGTCTCTTAAATACAGTCTGATAACCATCAACCTTCTCTAGATATGCCATGCTCAGACCAGTGATTTCACTGTAACTTGTTAAGAATACAACAATGTCATAGCATCTCTTGCTCTTGGCTGCAAAATTTTTTCCATCTTTATCAAGAGTTGCCTTACCATAAAGTGCCCATACTGAACCCTTCTTTGGATAAACTTGGTAAACCTCACGTGCTACCCGATCACAGTCCACAATATGAGAAAATATGTTTACCGAATTTATGGAAGCCTTCTGGGCAACTGTAAATCTTCCACAAGGCATGTGAAACCCCATTTTTTCACAACTAATAATCTTTTCAACCCCGTTGTTTTGTATATCAAACCAACTTATACCCACTTGAAAAGGATTTGCTGAAAAAACTTCATCAATCAAGGCATAATGCCTAGGCATTCCATCAATATCATCATATACAGCCCACATTTGGCCTTTCCTAAAGCATCTCTGAGTTCTGTCTTTGTCAAAATCATAAAAATCCGAATCCACCACTGTCATGGTCTCCAAGTCCCTTCCACCAGAATCCCTGTGCTTCTCAGGTCTCGCTTCCTTCTTCTTCACAGAGTCCTCTTTCTTCCCCTTGACTAATAGCATTGCACTCTTCTTCATACTCCTATCTTCCCCAGCCTCTAAATCCTTGTTATTTTTCAACTCACCTGGTTTCTCCCCCTGCTTGCTCCTCCTCTCTGTTCGATGATCTTCTCCATTTTCCTTTATTTTCAACTTCATCTTCTTCTGCTGTGCGGTACGCTTCACTTCAGACTGAAACTCAGCCAATGTCATCATTTCCTCCCCAGTTTTGACCCTCTTGGGTTTTGAAGTGTCCAACACCTCCCCAACCATATGCCTCCTCTTCCTCAAATCCCCACTTCTCAACCTTCCCCCAACTCCCTCTCTTTCACTCTCCAAGGCTGCATTTCCCACTTCATTACTCTCAACTCCACCCTTCAAAGGCCTGCTTCTTGCCAAGCCTCCAGCTTTTTCAATACCCACTTTCTCCTTAGTCCTTTTCTTCAAATCCCCATTTTTCAACCTTCCCTCAACACCCTCTCCTCTACTCTCAGAATCTTCATTTCTCACTTCATCACCCTCAACTCCACCCTTCAAACCCTGGCTCCTCGTCAGGCCTACCCCATTTTCACCACCCATTTTCCCTTTCACATTCTTGGATTTTCTCCTCAACAAAAAATCCCCCAATCTCTCACCATCATCCACCACCTCTTTTGATTTCAACTTCCCACTCGTACCCTTCTTAGCCCTCTCTACCTCTTCTTCTTCTACCTCCTCCTCCTCCTCCTCCTCCTCGCTTTCCTCCTCTTGAGACCCATCATCATCGCTACCTACCTCTACAGCCTTAAAACTCTTCCTACAAGTAGGGCATACCAGATTATGGCCAACATACTTCCTCTCAAACTGGTGCAAGAGCCTGCAAGTGGAGCATTCAGTCCAAAACGTATCCATGTCCTCTTCACCAGCCTTCTCATTCTCCTTCTCATCCAGAATCCGCAACCTGCATTAGACTTAACAATATCAATAAAGCTAAAAATCCACACTGCATTAACAATTTAACATAATCCTCACATATACAAGTAAACAAGAGCACCATAGTGTCCATGTTACCTATTTACAATAGCATAAACTATCCAACAGAATCTAACAAGCTAACTTAACAAACTCCTAACTAACACAACTAAGTAACTGACTATTAACAAATAGTGTGCAAAACCTGAGCTTGGCATCGTAATCCCTCTTCCATGCCCTGTCGGATAGCAACCGGAAGGCCTCGGCAACAAGCTTGAATGCCTCATCAGATGCCACGTGGGGGCTCTTGTCCGGGTGGAGTAGGAGTGCCAGCTGCTTGTAGCGCTTGCGGAGGACGGAGGCGGGGGCGAAGGGCTCAGCACCGAGGATGGCGTACCAGTCGGGGCAGGAGGAGTTGCTAGCAGCGGCGGCGCGGAGGACGGTGAGGGCTGCGAGAATCTCGGCGACGCCGGGGAGGTTCGGCGCGAGGCGGTGGGCGCGGTTGGCGTAGTTGAAGGCGGAATTGAGGTCTTTGGAGGAAGTGAAGTTGGAGTCGGCGAGGGACTTGAGGCGTAGAGCTTCTTGCTCGTCTCGTTTTGTGGGTGCCGCCGGCGCCATTGATGATTGGTTATGATTGAAAAGGTTTAGAATTTGAAGAAACGGTGTCGTTTTTGGATATTTTGGGAAAGTAGAAACGGTGCGTCGGCCTCAGTCTGAGTGGCTGCTATGCCACTGCACCCGGACCCTGCAAAGCCTTCAACATTTCAACTCTCCGTATTCATTTTTCAGAATTTATTTAAATTAATTTAAAATAAAATAATTCATTAATATAGTAAGAGTATACTCAAGTCATACCTATTATTAAAAAATACTCTCAATTTTTATAATTATTTTTTTTAATTATAAAAAATAAAATAATAAAAAAAGTAATGTTACGAAACCAACTTTAGAAGATCAATAGGGAGTCAATGAATATAATTAAAAAAATAATCGGTGGTAAAAAGAAAAAAAAATAAAAAAAGTGATATTGACTTCCTATTATCAAAATTACAGAAAAAAAAAATATCTAAAATTTAAGAGTAATAATATCACTCTTCCTAAAATTATTACACTTTCAAAATACAACCTTATTCAATTTTCAGTTTTTTATCTTATACCTTTTTTCTTTTAATTTTTACTTTACAAAATCTGAAAAATAATAAACACTGAAGACGAATTAAACGCAATTTAAAAGTTTTTTGCATTTGTGTTTTCCATCTTGCAAAATATCAAGTAAACAACAACCAGCAGGATTTTTTTTTGTCAGAATAACAACCTATCACACTTGGCTGTTGGCACTCTTTCGAGTTTGGACTAACAATAAGTAAATATGGAGGCCCAATAGTTTATGTTTAGTGTTCCCTCTCTTATGAGTCGTGTCCAGAGACGGACGGAGGCCCAATAGTTTGATAAAAGGAATTGTGTCACAAGGAAAATAAAAGGATAGAGGCCCAAATGGTCCATTTTGAACCACTTGGCATATTCGTCATCAAAGCGAACGCAGTGGCTTCCTGAAAGGAAAAAAAGAAAAGGGAAAGGGGAAAACGAAAGCGTCAACGACGATGGGTGGAGCATCTCACGCTATGAAACGAATCCCTCGCATCAAATTCCCACAGCGGCATCCCAAATCCTCCGGTAAATCTTCTCTTTCTCTTTCCCTTTCACGATACTTTCATTATCGCACAACATTAGCTTAGTGATTCTGGAATTTAATTTTGTGTCGTAATATTTTCACATTAGAATTGGAATTTTCAGATGAGGATAGGAATTTGTTGTTTATTTATCTATGATTGTTTCTAGACACAGCACTGATCAGTGAATTACGTGATTTAGACTCTCACAAAAAAGAAAACCTAATTGGATTTAGCATTTGTTGTCAAAATCTTGAATTCAGGATCTGCATCCGCAGGTCAAGGTTCGAGTGCAGGAGGCGACGCTGGTTTAGCATTCTTTTCGGGTTCAAAAGCTTCCGTACCTGCTGGTGGGAAGGCCTCTCTTCAACCCAAGAGAACTCCTGTTTCTAAAGAGGAGATTGAGGCTGTTTTGGTATGTCCTCCTAATTTCTCTGAGCCTATCCTTCGTGAGATGAATCTCGCATTTTGGCTCTGGCACCCTATTTGATCTCAAATTCGTCACTCAAAATAATCATAGTCGAAAGATTTTGTTAGTTATATTAGTTTAGACTCGGAATTAACATGCATGTTATTATACCTTGTGTCACATTATCACTTAACGAAGGACGGATTTGGCTTACGGTTGAGACTAATATGATTAACAAAATAGTTGGGTGAAGAATTTGAATATTAACTCGGGGAATTATTCATATTGTGTTCTACCAAAAAAAATTTTTTTATTTCATTTCTTAATTAAACTTTGTTGTCTTTTGGCAGTTGGGCGGCTGCTTGTAATGGAATGAGTTCTGAAAAATGGGGTAGAGAAGACTATACAGCATATCACACACTCTTTTCTGTAGCCCTGATTGATGATTATTTTGTGCATGCAGCATGCTGTGTGTTATTTTGGAATACAATAGTGTACTGATAATATTTGTCAATAATGCAAGTGTTTGCCACCATTAACTTTTCCTTTGATGAAATTCACACATTTATTCTGGAGAAAAGGTTTGTCCCTTGGTTTTTGTTTCATCTATGGGGCAGTATTGCGGTTACATTTCTAATTAGTAATCGCCCTACCAATTAATCAGATCTAATTATGGAATATGGTTCATCATAGTTTTCGTATTGCTCACTAGTACGAGAAGGTCCTGTTAGGGGGTAACAGGTAACAAAGACACATAAACATAGTTGATGGCTTGATATAGATACGGCTAATTCCTGTTATAGCATAGTCTTTGTGTTTTTCTATTATATAGTAGGATCCTTTCATGCTCGTAATTTCTCTAATTTGTCTAATTACCTAAGATTCGAATGCTTTTTCAGCGTCTCTTTGTAACCAGTTCCATATTTATAATTTATGGCTATTATAACGAGGATTGAGGTCTGCTCTCTCAGTCACTCTCATAATTAATTTCATTATTCCTTTCTCAATCTTTCAGTTGAATTGCTTTTTTATGTCTCTTCAGTTTTCACAACATCCATACATTGTTTTCATAGGACTTTAATCACCACTCAAAATTACTCATTATCGTAGATAATTTGTTTACCCTTTAAATTGTAAATTGTAAATACATAACAATCAAACTCTTGACCAAATAAATGTATATGAATATATATACATATAAATCATAATGGGAGAGTGATTCCGGGAGTCTTTAATCGATAATATGGTTCCTTTATTGAATGTTATTTTCAAATTACCTTAAAAAGAAAATTTTGTAAAAAGTAAATTAATAAAAATGAAAGGTAATTCAAAAAATTACAAAAAAGTGACATTATCTATTTTGGCAGTGGTAAAATAATTTTCCATCGTAACGTGATTACCCCTCTTCCGATGTGACATGTAAGAAGTGTCGAGTCTCAGCTAAGACCAAAAGAAAAAGAATTTCACAATTCTGACCCAAATAAAGGTGGTCATTTTCTTTTAATCTAAGTATCTATAAGCAAAACAAAATTGAAAATTGTGTGATTTTGTGATTATTTATTACGAAACCAGCGCTGAACAGCAATACAGCAATGATTCGGGTGTTGGCATTGAGAAGGGTAAAATAGTCATTGTGCTATAACTACCACACACCGTGAACGTGAACAACTAAAAAAACCGTAGTGGTACTGGTATCGTGTCGTGGGCAGGAAGGGAAATTCTATTTTGGTAAAACAGGTTCTCCTACCTAAAAACCCTTTCTTTTCTATTCTATCCTCCTCCGCCTCCTACCACCGTCAGGTACCACTATCCCTAAACTTTCTTCTTCTTTTTCCCATTTTTATTTTCATTATTCTTATGCTTCACTAATTCTTATGAACAAAAAAAGAGGTTTATTCTATCTTATCTTCCAAGTTCCTTGTACTGTTGTAGCTTGCAAGCTAGCTATTGCCGTTCATGTTCTACGACTTGTTTCGTTACTTTACCAATCAAATATATCTTTTCATGCTTTTTCTACCGCTAATGGATTCATTCGTTCTATACGGTATCACTTTATCTGCGATGCGATCCATTAGAAAATTGATGAATGAGCACTCATTGTGACTTTGATGTGGAAATCGTACTTTGCTTTCAAAAGGGAAAACAAATATTATGAGATATATACTTGATTAACCATTTATCAATGATAATACTTTATTTGAGCTTCAGAGAAGAGGTAAGGTACCTTTAGAGCTCCTAGGGCAAGAGAGGGGTGTGTGATGGAATATAAAACAAGTTAGTAATTGTATATTGTTTCTCACATCTCAGTTTTGAGAATTTTTTGTGAGATTGTAATTTATCAAAAAAAGAAGTTGTATATTGTTTCTACAATAGCCATTGCATAGTACCAATCAATCCCATAACCTGCACACTCTTTAGGAATAGCCAATTTTACTCGAGTGCTTCGTCCCAAGTGTTCCGTAGTGATCAAGTTCTTTATCCTCTTTCTCAACGCCTGGTTTTTAAGCTCCGCATTGGTGAACCAGTTATTGCCCTTCTTGCTTGTTTCAAATGCTCTATTTCAACTCTTATGTGATGCCTTGGACTGTCTCGTTAATGTTTGAGAGTATTTCTCATTTTGCTTATATTGTTACTGCCTTGCTCTGATATGATCTCAACTTTCTTTCTTGAAGAAGGCCAATTCCATGGACGATGGTCCTGGCAAAATAAATTTCATTCCTGATTACTTCCAAGTTCCAACATCAGTTGCAAAATCCTCTGAGAACAGAACACCTTCAATTACTGAATCTGGAACCGATAAATATTTGAGGTACTATTTCCTGGTGGAAAAGGAAAAGAAGAGATAATCCAAAAGTCATTAAGAGAGTTTGAGTCTATTTGATATTTCAGTCACTCAATCTAGATTAGTTTAGGTCCCGGCAGCATCTGTGGACACAGAGAACAATGAAGGCTGCTTCTATGTTGAGATTGTTTAGTCTGCGTGGGCTGCCATGGGGGCTTGGTAATGGGGGTCAGGAAAAGGTATGCCTTGAGCAGCTCCTGTTCTGTGCTCAATTGCTCATTTTGTCATTGTAAGGTTCTGCTATGTCTTAATAAGACAATTTATAATTCTGTAGGTTGAGCTAACAGCTGCAGAAGTAGAGTCACTTCGATCAGAACTTGCTGATATGGAAGAGAGAGAAGCTCAATTGAAAGCTCAGTTAGTGTCCCTTAACTTTGGACTATTATGACCTTTTACATGTGTTGTCTAGACTAGTGTTTCATGTAAATAATCAAATTGTTTTTGTTTCTCACAGGTTGGAAAACATTGATGAAATTTTGCGGTCATCTCGTCTTTCTGGATATTTATATATTCGAAGTGTACTGACTATCCAAACCTCCATTAGCTTACTTTGTGTGAATTTGTACTTCATTATTCTATTTACTTTCAAGTTCAGTACCAATGTGCTTTCAATTTTTTCCTCTCTACAGAGGTGGGCAGCACTACCAGGAGAACCTCCACCTATAGATGACACGGACATAGATGATTGGCTTCCACGCTTCATTGTTCTCCATGGTGCATGTCTATATTTATATATGTTGTGTACAGGTAGTGTAAATAGTTGTTTCTTTTCCTCCTCTCCCTCTCCTCTTCTAATTGCAAATTTACAGTTGCTGATGGAGTGGGAAAAATTGCAGATCTAAGTCCATTGGACTCCACACTTCTGTCTGATATTGTTGAAGTAGGCAGATCACCTAGTTTCAAGAGTGAAGACGATGAAATGCGATACGCCTTTTTTATTTTAACTCGTCATGGATTACGGTACGAGTGTTCAAGCAGTTCGAAGATAAAGGTGTGTCCGAGTTTGATCGTTTGTTTCTTAGAAGTAGTTATTTTAATCATAATCCCCTTATTATGGCATAGTTTCACTCCGCCGTTACCCTTTCAGGTGGACGCATGGTTATCAGCTTTACAAGCTGATTGCAAATTAGATTGTGGCACAACAGCTCCCAATGGTTCGATTTAGATGTGACATATTTTACTCCTTTCTTTGTGGATTCTACTTGTGTAAATATCACACTAACATCAGAGTTTTCTATTTTAATTATTTCATTTTATTGTACATAACAATTAACATAGCTCAGCAGTTATTGGATATATATGGAAGTTCTCTTTATCACTTAACCGTTACGTTTAAACTTTCATTCCCTGCAATTTTGGTTAGCTTCCAAGGGGTCTAGAACTCTGATCATATGCCTCAACAAATAGCCATGTTAGCTGGTTTTGATAACGATCGCAAAATAGAATTGTGAGTGTGAGAGATATATGGTGGTGGGCTGGTGGCATACTTTACATGCATAATAATGTACCAGAAAATATATATAAACAAACATTATTGGAGTCCCACTGTTTAATCAGAAGCATATTTGCTCTGTAAGGACTAAAAACTAAGTGATAACCATAAAATACGTGCGTCTAATCCACCATGAGACTAAATATGCATGCAACTTGCGCTAGCACTTTCTGTTTACAAAAGGAGAAAAAGGTTCATAGTCACTTTGCAAGGGCATGAAGAACATGTTCTTCTCGCTCTCTTTCCCTGCGTCAATCTGTTCCTCTAACTAAATTAAACTAAACTAAAATGAACGGTTGGTCATTTGCATGAAGTGAGCATCTCAATGAGCTTTTTCTCTTCAAGTCTTCAACCTCAAGGGTTATTACTTATTAATAAGTCGGGTCAGCATCTATGTTGTACGGGTACAAGCATGCATTGGGTTTAAGTAGATTATTTAGATTAGAATAAATACCCAAATCAATAGGATAATATAATCATTCTCTTAAAAAATACCCAAAATAATCTCCTAATATTTATATTTATTGGATTATATAGTCATTTTCTTAAAAAATACGTGAAATCAAATAGATTATTTTGAAATTTTTATAACTTTTTTTGAACTTTTTTAGATTTTTTAAATTTTTCAAAATTTTTTCTTCGCCCAAAATAAATAATAAGAGATGGACTGTATTATTTAATAGAAATAAATGTCGAAGATTATTTTGGATATTTAAAAATTTGAGGGATTAAAGTGTTCAAATTTAAAATTCGGAGGGACGAATTTGGATATTTATTATAGATTATTTTAATATTAAATTGAACATTTTGAGTTAAAAATTATCATTTAATTTAAAAAAAAATTGTGAAATTTATGTATCCGAATCTGAACCATAACCAATTTTAGATTATGCAGGTGTTAGAAATTTGTTACCACGTGCCAGTACCGTTTTTCCAGCTTCCAGGCACTGACTAGACCAGTATTGCCATGCCTTTCTTTTTGCCTACAAAACCCGACCCGATATTGACATTTCACAATTTCGCATTCCATCAGTTTTCAGTGCCTGCTGTGGCATCTCTACTTTAACCTGCGCTGCAGTTCCTTCTTCCTTGCTCTCATCTTTCTTCTTTCTGTGAACCCAAAGCCGGAAAAAAAAAAAAAGATGACTTCTCCACTATTCAGATCCGCTTCCAGAGCCACCAGGTCCCTTCTCTCTGCCTCGAAGGCCTCTCGTTTCCACTCTGGTACTCCTCACTTCCTCTCCCCTATTATTATTATTATTATTATTATTATTTTTTCATGATGTGCAAATCAGAATCTGAGAGTGAGAGGTTCTGTCTTCGTTTTCATATTATATTCCATAGGCGCCGCTGCTGCAGTTTCGTTGAGAAGTAAAGTGCCGTGTTTGGCTTCAAGTTATGGAAAGAGCGGTTCTGGCAGTGCACCCGCTTCCTGGATTTCAGGAGCTCTCGCTCTCCCCGCCGCAGGTTCGTTAGCTTCTTTATTGCTCTTGATGGCAATGCCGGAGATATAATAGGAATAGTTTTATGTTTGATAGTTCTATGTTTGCATGCTTTGTTACAGCTTACATGCTCCAAGATCAGGAGGTGCATGCTGCTGAGGTATGCTTTGCATCTCCTCATTTTGTTTTTTCAATTTTGTATGATTGATTCTTTTAAGTGCAGATCATTTTGTTCATTATTCATTAGTTTTTTAGAGAAATTCTTGGTAATCAGCAAATTTAATTTAGTGTGGCTAGTAAATATAATTAGGGGTATATTTTCATATCGTAAGTCTAAATATATAGGTGCAAAATGTGATATAACATAAGTGCAATTTGTGTTATAAATCATGTGTATAAATTACCTAAATTATGGGAACAAAATATTTACTAATTATATGCCGGCTAAAAATAATATATTATGATGGTCGTTAATTTTTTATTTATGCAGTTTGAGCGCACTTTCATTGCAATTAAACCTGATGGAGTGCAGAGAGGCCTGGTAAAGTGAAACTACATTTCTGTATGATGATATATAAAAAACTGTGCTTTGCTTGAATAATTAAGTTGAAGATCTAAGATGCTGCTCTTGCAGATTTCAGAGATTATATCTCGCTTTGAGCGCAAAGGGTACAAGCTTGTGGGGATTAAAGTGTTGGTTCCTTCTAAGGAATTTGCCAAGAAGCATTACCATGACCTCAGCGAAAGACCTTTTTTCAATGAGCTCTGTGACTTTCTAAGCTCTGGCCCAGTTATTGCAATGGTTAACTGGCTCCTTCTCTTTCTTACTTTGGGAATCAAAACACAAAACAATGTGCTATTGTCTCTAAACTAATCTTGCTTTCACTTGAATTCATGAAACAGGTCTGGGAAGGAGAAGGAGTAATAACTTATGGCCGAAAACTAATTGGAGCCACGGATCCGCAGAAATCTGCACCTGGAACTATTAGAGGGGATCTAGCTGTTAATGTTGGAAGGTATTGTTTTGCACAAACATATTTTGCTTTATTACAATTACAATAATATATACACACTAGTATACAAATGTGTAGATGCGAGAATAGCTAAAATGATAAAATTATTTACACTTATTAAATTGTTTTGAATTCAAGTCTTAGGAATAATAAAGAAGTTCTTTACGGATAATTATATCAACTTATTATATTATGTATGGTAGAGGTGCATTGTTCAATATTTGTTCATTACAATTTGATTATTGTTACATGTGCCTGCAGGAATATCATCCATGGAAGTGATGGTCCACAAACGGCTAAGGATGAGATTAAGTTGTGGTTTAAGCCAGAGGAGTTGGTTAGTTTTACCAGCAATGCTGAGAAGTGGATTTATGGTTCCAACTGATTTTTTTCTTCTTTTTTTCCTCCCTAACTGTTGGAGTTGGTACTCCAAAAACTCTGGCATAAAGGGTGAGTACTGAGTAGAACAATATAATTTTTAGAATAAATTATTTGTCTTAGTTTAGAAAGCAAATGATAACAATGACTCTCTATAGAGTAGACGGTGAATGCTAGCCTGCGCCTGTTAAAATCAGGTTGATCATTAACCGTGTCCTTTTTGACACCGGTTCCTGTTTTGCTGTCGGTTCTCTAGCTGGAGTTTCTCATAATTACACTTCAGCACTCAATTTGAAATGTAATTATAATTGGTTTGACTTTAAATTTTATTTACATTTTGACCTCGTTGTGTTGTATTGGGCCAAAAAGAGTGCTCACTTTTGCTGGCCTGTGTATAGTAAGGATACAATAAGGAGGGCCCATTAATACAAATCGGGTTGGAATAAACCTTACACAGCTGAAAGCTTCAATGGGAGTGTTGAAAATTAATATATATTTTTTTATCAAAAAAAATTTATTAGGTTTATCTGTTTTCTTAGGTGCCACATATTAAGTTTACGAATTAATAATTTTATATTAAACATATAAAGAATTTAAGATTTTAATTTATTTTATATTACTTAAATATAAAAATTAAAATTTTTCATTAACAATAAACTTATTATATATTTTTAGGATATATGTTAGCCTAGCTAACCCTTTTTAAATTATTTTTGTGTCACATTAGTATTTGACAATATTTTATTAATAAAAATATTTTAACATAATAAATAAATAAATAAGTACTTTTATTTTGTTGTATCTAAATAAAATTGACAAATAAAAAATTATTATTATATGAGTTATCCAACATAAAACTACTCTTACTTTTACAAATATTTTTTTTCTAAAAAATCAATTCAAAAAATTCTTCCAAGCTCAACCAAATACACCCTTAATTTTGTCCCATAAATACTTTATTACAATGTATATATATGTATTTTGGTGATTTATATTTTTTTACTTTGCTCACTCCTTTGTTTTTCTTTTTTCTTTATCACAAACCGCATTTAGCAGACAAGTTGAAACTGACAATGATAATGTTTTCAATTGTCTATACATCCTTGTGGCACTGCTTTTCAAAGAGACAATAAAATAGGTAGATCCTTGTAATTCATCAATGAAGTAAAGACAAAGCCAAGCCCTTCCTTAAATGAACATATAGAAATGCATAAGAATATTCTGGAGGAGAATGAATCAAACCAGAAGTATTACCATATACGACATAGATTGCAGTCCAGCAGAGCATAGAAGCAGGGCTCGTTCATCATTTCTCATTTCTTGAGTCATTTGACATAGTTTTGGGATAAAACCTTCTAAGTTAAAACATATATGTATCATCTATCTACTTTTAACTCATAAGTGTCAGTATCTCTACACTATCCATTCAAAGACTATGAACAAAAAACGACTCTACATTTTCTACAAAAGAAAACAGCATCAAGTAGCATGATTTGAAAAGTCAGACTGATGTAGATAAGAAATAGAAGTTGAAATAGTGAATCTGCCTTAAAGTGGTAGTAAAACTCTTGTAGCATAACCCTACACAGAATCCCATGCTTAAAAACCCAAAAAGATTGCCAAATACCTGGCAATGTATAAAAAAAGACCCCAACAAAGAAAAATACCAACACTTTCCAACAATATTGGACTTTGAAACACTTGAGAAAAACCAAGGGAAACATCTTGAAATGCATCAAGTTAAACTTGGTGCATCGTGAGCAAAGGTAATCCAGTGGATAGATTTGAATTGCGAGAGAGTGGCATTTATTATGATTCAACTCTATGCATGATGCTGTGACATCCCAAATTTAAGAGAGCCAATTTATCATCACTTAATTACGATTAATTACCATTTTTTCCCAATTTTGACCTAGCTCCTAGTGTGCACCACCCCAATTGAGGACTCACCTAGACCTAACCCTAATTTTAATCTAACTCACACTCACTCACTCACCACAGCCGCTCCTACACCCGTCCCCCTCACACTCTCGGTGAAACAACAAACAGCAACAACACAACATAGCAAACACAAAGAAAACCCTAACACTAACTCACACACACATTTGAACAAGAGAGGGAGAGAGGAAGAAGAAGAAGAAGGCGCCGGCGGCACCCACCTTCACCGCCGCCGCCGTCGCCGAGAATGAAGAAGGGAGAGAGAGAACGAGACAAAGAGTGAGAGAACGAGAGAGAGAAAGAGAGAGTCGAAGAGAGAGAGAGGACGACGTTGAAGTGAACCCGCAGCCGAAGCCACGGCCGTCGCCGCCCTTGAAGCTCGCCGTCGCAGCTTCAGTCGTCGCCGCCGTTGCATGTCCGAGTTGCTACCGTTTCTGACCACGACTCTGCCATCGCCGACGAGTAAGGGGCCATTACCGTAGCTTGCTCCGTCACCTCCGTGTTGCACAACCGCCGCCGTTCGGCGAAACAGCCGCCGCCGTCGTCATTAAATCCACCGGAGTTAACAGAACTGGTAACGTTCTTACTCGAATCGATTCTCAGGTTCTGTTCTTGTGTTGGTACTCCTCTGAATTCTCTGTCTTTGCATATATCCGTTGGAGCTTGCCTCGTTCGTCCGTTCTGCGAGTCGGTGGCGTGAAAGGGGAGACATAATGGCGGTGGTAGCTGCTCTGCATGTTGTTACCACTGTCGTGGTTCACTGGGTCAGCTGCTATATCACTGCAATCCACCATGGGTAAGACTATGATTGCTTCTAAGTCGATCCCCTTGGTTTTCTGAAGCGTTGATTAACATTTGCATATCTCCCCAACAGCTGCTGTTATCGAATTCTGGTCACCTCTGTCGCTAGAGTTAATTATCGAGCGGCTGTCCCGTTTCTTTAGAGTCGCGGTAAGTTCTACGTCGCTAAATCCCAGCTATTAGCGTTCCTTTGTCGCTTCTGGTTCTATTTTGTACATGAGATTATATTATTTGCATTGAATCGTCAATTAGTGTAATTGTAATAGGTTAACTGTTGTTGAATGCGCTGGAGTCTTGGTGCTATAAGGTCGACTAGCGGTATCGGGTTGAGGGATTAGAACGCACTGCGGGAGCTAACGTTATTAGGAGCATACGGTGTTCGCTTTGCGGCGGACTTGGTCAATCGAGGTAGGGGTTAAATAGCTTTGAACTTTGAATACTTGATAAGTTTAGTGATTTAAATGCAAATGAGTAAATGCTTGCTTGTGTACGTGATTCTACTTGCCTATGTGATTGAGTGTTGGGTTGATTTCTGAATTATGAATGGTTCCGGGGTTGTTTGTTGTTGTTGTGTCAATGTGCTTTAAAATCTGCCAATCATGCGTTTTTGGGAAAAGAGAATTATTGACTTTAAACCTTGGATTTCAATTGAAAATGATGGCTGATGTTGAAGTGGTTTATAAGTGGTTTCCGGATGAACTATGTGACAAATATTGTTGGTTGAGATTGATTGTGTGATTGCTGATTTTAGTTATGAGAACCCATATGATTGGGCTTGTGAATATGCTATTGTGAAAGAAAAGAGAAAGATGAAGGATAGTTGGGGATATGAGGCTTTGGTTTTAAGAAAGTAATGGAAGGATATTTAAGCAGGTTGGTGTTTATGAAAGGTTTTACGAAAAAGGTTTTCAAATCGAACTTCAGATTTCGTGGGAAATGGTTTATGCAGTTAATGAATCGGTTCGTACCTTGAGGGAATCGACTCGCATGACTTAGAACTTGGTTAAACTGTTGTTTTCAAACCGTCGAGTCGATTCACCCCTTGACCGGATCGATTCAAATCTGCACAGAGAGCAAAAGACAGGTTTTGGATCAATTAGAATCGATTCTAGCTCTGCTGGAGTCGATTCCCTTTTTATGAAAGTGGACTTTCTGTGTAGAGAATCGATTCGTGCAAGGTACGAATCGATTCCAATTTGAAAGAAAATGAATTTTGGTTTTCAGAGTGGTTCGAATCGACTCGAGAGACCTCCGAATCGATTCTAATACTGCCAGAGACGAAGTTTCTCTGCAAAGGCTTCAGTGAATTGATTCACATCCTTCCAGAATCGATTCTGGCCTCTTTAACTCGTTAAACTTGGTATTTAAAGGTTTTCAATTTGGTTTTGAAAGCATAGAGTTATTCCCCATACTCCAACTATGCCTTGAAACGAGTTTGAGATGAAACTAAGGAGATGATGATGATGATTGAAAGGATGATTGATGAATCACGGTGAACCCCAGAGAGAGTTGGGAAGGTGGCATGAGGCCCCTTAGCCCTGTTTTCCTCCTGGTGGAACGAGTGATGTTCCCTCTGAGTCCTTGAGAGATAGGAGGAAGGGTGTGATGCCCCTTAGCTCTGTGGTCCTCCTTGGATATAAGCTCGACGCCAGAGAGATGTTGGGAAGGCGAGAGAGGCCTTAACCCTGTTTTTCCTCCTGGGTGTGCTTTCAGAGAGACGGTCCATTGGTTAGCTACCGGACCAGATCGGGTTGGCCTTATAACCGATCTAATTAGCTCATTGGCCATAGGAACAGACATGCATCATTTGCATTTGAGTGCATTGTTTCGGTGTGAATTGTATTGGCTTGCCTAACTGCTATTTGTGCTAATTTCTGTTTGTGTACTTGCCTTGTTCGTGTTTGAAATGCTTGAATTGTGTGAGTTTGTGCGAACCGGCCATGAGGTTGGCTAGATGTGATGTTGTGATGGTGACTGCAAGCTTCTCTGCGTTCTATATGTGTTTTACTTGCTAAATTTTTGGTACCTTGGAACCCAAACCGTTTTCTTACATGTTTTTATAAAAGAATCCTGTTTAATCCCCGAATGGTCTTTCAAATTGGTTTTGACTTAAGAAAACTGTTATCAAAGAAGTGTTCATCTATTTGCACTGTACTTCGCTACTTTGATAGTATTCTGAAAAGGTGAGAACGTGGAGTTTTGTTCTCACCCCCCTACAATTTTAGTGGCAGGTACAGGTACTGAAGATCCTGGTTTGGTGCTAGGTGGTTAAGTCTAGAAGCGGTGTATTCCTCGCCGTTAGAAGTCTAGAGAGGTTTCAGAGGAACAGGGAGTGTACATGCTTGTTGTAATAATAAAGTATATGCTTTGTGTTTGTACATGTAAATGTATATATATATACACGTTGTATTGAGTTGCTGGCTGGTTAAAACAGGTTGAAATGAGAAGATGTAAATTTGGGTAAAGTCCGAAATACAGAGGAGATTCTGTCCGTTTGTTCGTAAAAATAGTGCGTGTTATTAAAGGCTCACTAGTAAATAATTATAGTAATCAAAGTTTAAGGTTTTAAAAGAGGTCTATAACTCTTGGAATTTAGCACGATTATGAGGTGCTAAAGTTTGGGGTGTTATAGATGCACAAAATTCAACCCAATGCAGCATAACCAGTTACCTTCTTCAAGTACTTCTCCAGAAGCTAAGGCAATTGTGACCTGCTTTTGAAGCCACCAAAAGCTATTACTTTCCAGACACGACCTGTCGCCAATTGGAAAGGGCGGGTTGATATTTCCTGGCCCGATGCTGCAACACCCGCAATAACTGATCTTCCCCAGCCCTGGAATTTTTTCAGCAAAACATATATTTTCATGGTTATGTCCATCCAAAGTAATCTTTATTTTTTAAACAATTGAGTAAATGTGACACGGCAGCAGCAGTGTTCACCTTATGACAGCATTCCAAAGTAGCTCTTATGATAGATACATTTCCAATGCACACAAAGCTATAATCAACTCCACCATTTGTAAGATCAACTATGACTTGCTGAATTGGTTTCTCATGATCTTTAGGATTAATGAACTCAGTGACTCCAAAGTTCTTCGCCGCAAGGTAAAACAGCAAGACAAGTAAACAGAAGATGGATAATAGTTAAAGTTGTACACAGTTAAACAGCATTATTGGAGCATATCACTTCACAACATCAAGGGCATATGTTCCAAACATATACCTGTTTCAAATTTCTTGTTATCGATATCAATGCCAATAATGGGAGATGCACAAGCACTTTTTGCACCCTCTGCAACATGCAAGTATAAATAATCAATGGCAATGGAAGTTTGAGTCTGAGTAAAAAATACATTTACTATTACATGCAAGAAACTTACAGCAAAACCAACAGTCTCAAGGCCAAAAACAGCTACGATTGACCCTGGTTCAACTTTTGCAGTGTTCCAGACAGCTCCAAGCCCTAGAAAGTAAAACAAAATAGTTTTCTTAAATATATAACAATCAATGAACAAGAAAATGAATATCATCTTGTCGGGAGTTGTAACCTGCAAGAGCAAGAATTCAATGTAAATGATCACATCATCACGTTGCTACACAACCAAATTAATTTGGTGAAATAATTTAACAAACCACAC
>JASCZI010181414.1:13783-31827 GCA_036250425.1 Stylosanthes scabra
CTCTTTGACCTTAGTGTTATTTTTCGAGAAACCGAAATAACACTAGTTTACTAAAACTCACATAGAAAATCCATTTTAAATTCTTTTCGACTCAAACCAAAGCCATTCATCTCCTAAAACTTTCATCTACCCACTGTAAAAACAGTTTTGCCATATATTAAGTTAAATGACAATTCTGCCCTTATCATCTTCCCTTGAAAACCGAAATGCACTAGTTTACAAAAATATTTATAGCTTTTTCGTTTTGAAACCTATGAAGGTCAAACCAGTTGCATTTTGACACTAACACATCCCTTTATCTCCAGTAGAAACAGTTTTAACAAAAGATATTTTTGAAATACTGAAACTGCCCTTAGACCCTTATACCCGTTTCGGATTTTAACTAGTTTAGGTAATTTATTTATTTACCTAAGGTAACTTTATTATTTTAATCTCAAACTTTATATTTAAGTTCATTAGACACATATTAGACCCCATTTAAAACAGTTTTGAAAACAACTTTTATTAAATGACACTTTTGCCCTTTTTACCCCAAAACTAGTAAAAATACTCTAAGCCACTTTAAAGCTTATTTCTTTTTACTTCCGAGGTTAAAACCATTTTAAAACATTTATTTAGATACTTTAATTTTGGAAATTTTTATAAAACACATTTAATTACCATTTTACCCTTAGCTTTAAAAACTTATTTCTTTTCACTTTAAGTTATTAATCTTTTAGAACCGATTTATATATTTTTAGCGAATCTTTTAATTATTACATTTTTGCCCAAACTTGAGGAAACCCTCGGCCATTTAGCACAAACATAGCAAGCACAAATTTTTGATCATCATAGCTTAACAAGTAAGCACATGGCCGAATGGCCTTAAGCATTATAAGCCACTTTTGGCAAGCATAAGCACAAATATATCAAGCAATCAAGCATAACAATGCATCATCATATATCAAGCACTCAAGCAAGCATAGCATTCATAATTTCAAGCAAAGCTTCAAGCTTCCAAGCATAGCAACACATATTCATTTTAAAGCTTTAATCTTTACCGATCTTTTTAGCATATAAGTCATTTTCAAGCATCTTTATGACCCAAAACAAAATCTAAGGACCCTAACTCCCTTACCTCTTGTAGATCTCTTGTAATAGCCAAAGAAATGGACACCACAAGCTCCCTAGTAGCCACGGCCGAGTGTGATCCTTAAGCTCGAGCCCTAAACAAAAATATATGACAACGATGGTAGCTTTATGTGAGTGTGGGCTCTCTAGGATCATGAACTAGAATGATATTGCACTTACCTCTACTAAACCAACGAAATGAAAGAGGAAATGATAGTGAGAGCTACGGCCAAGAGAGCTTGGAAGGAGCAAGCTTGATGTTGAAGAAAAACCTTGAAGGTATGATTATGATGGATTCGGGTAGAGCAAGAAGGAAGAGTAGGAGCTTGCTCTTGCTATTTCTAATATGATAATGATGAAGAGGAGTGTAAGAGAAGAAGAATGGTGTATGATATGATGGTGTTTGTGTATGGTCTTAGTGTTTGGTGTTCTTCATGTTCATCATGTTCATATGAACATTCAAAGTGTTCTTGAGAAAAGTGGGTGTTTGATCTTTAAAAGAAGGAGAGAGAATGTGTTTTT
Source organism: Stylosanthes scabra (assembly GCA_036250425.1). NCBI lineage: Eukaryota > Viridiplantae > Streptophyta > Magnoliopsida > Fabales > Fabaceae > Stylosanthes > Stylosanthes scabra. Next base: position 15,416 of record JASCZI010181414.1, read on the forward strand.
GGTGTTATGGAGTGTTAAAAATCTGAAATGGATATGAATGTAGAGAGAGAGGTTCGAAATTCTTAGAGAGAGGTTAGAGAATTTTTGGAGTTGTTTTTGGTAGGATTTTTGGATGAAAGATTAAGTGAGTGGTAAATGAGGTTAAGTGTGATTAAGTGTATAAGTAAAAATTGAATATGAGGGTAAGAGAGGGGGAGAGAGCTACAGTCATAGTGTGCAACAAGCAAGGGCAATTTTTGTTTCATTTTTGTTATGAAGAGTGTAGTAGCTTTTTGTGGTGTAATGGTAAAATAAAAATGATATAATAAGGTAAAGGTGGTAAAGAAATATTATAATAAGAATAAAGGTGGTATAGAAAGAATAAATGAGAAGCTTTTGCATGTTCCTAATCCATGCAACCAATGAGAGAAAAGCCTTTTCAAAAAGGTGTCTCAAAAAGCAAAAGTAGGAGAGAGAAAAACTAGAAGGTGTCATAAAAAGTTTCTAGGGCATTCTTGGCTTTAAGTCTCAAATCTTACGGGGCGACTAAGGTCCAAAGACGTATTATAGCGTCGCGCTATAATTCTAACATTCCGTCGTATTTCGCATTTTACCGAAATCACGACCGGACGTTTCGCGACGAAAACAAGCGTCGCTAAAATGGTACAAAATTCACATCAAGAATTTCGCCACCCTTGGGCTACCAACTCGGGCTCATCTAGGAAATTATAATTTCCGTCGGAGATATTTTTCCTCAATATCCTCCGCTCGTTCTAAAAGCGGCCGAAACGGTCAAACCGTCGCCGAACAGCTACTGTCGCTAAAAACAGAAATTCACCGAAACAGACAATCACTAGAGACGAACTCCACCTCAAACACATATAGGATTAATCCGACGAAAACCCAAGAAAACGGAAGACATCATTTTCTTTAATGACGAATGATTTTCCGTCGACTTCATCCGACGAATGATTTACTGTCGACTCCATCCGACGAAAAATTTGATGGAAACCAGTAAATAAGTTCGAAGTCGAACTTCCCCCGTTTAGTGTCGTCGAGACAGGTTCCCTCGCCCCCAAACCCTACTTCTCCTCCACCACACTGCCAACCGGCCACCTTCCCCCAACTCCCAGTTGCTGTCAGTCTTACGCCGCCACTTTTCTCGTATGGAGAGGAGCCTCACGATCTCGTTGCCGTCGTCATAAAAGGAGAGCAGCCGCGGGTCCAGCCCTTGCCCTCACCCACCGTGTTGTCCTCGTCGCCGTTCTCAGCGACGTCGTGTCCTTCCTCGTCGTCTCCTTGCTAACGTCGTCGCCGTTCACCATCAGCACCAGGTAGGTAAATTGGGTTTATTTTTGGTTACTGAGTTGCCTTAACCCCATTTTGCCCTTTTCTTGTAAGTTGTTCCCCACCACCCTATCATTGATGCCGCCGCCACCATGCTACTGCTCCTCAGGTATGTATCCCAGCCCTTTAATTTCATGGTTTTAATTTTTTTAACATTTATTTTTTTAGCAAAATTCCTAAATTACAACCCCTAAATTGGTCGTTGTTGTTGCTGTTTTTGGTGATATTGTTGTTGGCTGCTAAACAAGTTAGAATTTTGGGTTTTATTATTTGTTTTTATTGTATGAAAAAATTTTCAATTAAGTTATTAATGTTTTTTTTCAATTAAGTCACATTGTATTTGAATGCATAAGTTGCTATGTTTTTTCAATTAAGTTACACATGTAATTGAATTCGTAAGTTGTTATGTTTTATATTTGAGACTTGTGTATTTTAATAAGGTTTTGAAATAGGCTTAATATGTGTTACATATTTTGAAACTTGTGTATTTTAATTAGTTTTGCAATTAGGTTTGATATATGTTGTATTTTTGTAACTTTGTGCATTAGGCTAATTAATAGTGTAATTTATGAACCTTAATTACTACATATGCTAATTAGGATTTACTTCATACTTTGAAATTTGTTAAGGTTGGTTATTGTTTATTCTCTATGTCGTTTTTATTAGATCAATTATGTATCCGCAATAGAGACTTACTTTTCCTAGATTAGAGTTTTAGGTTGGAGCTGAGAAAAGTTAGTCTATTGACACCTTCTCAAAAACCCTTGTTTGCTGTAAAATTGCGAAGTAATAAGGGGTTGTGCACTAGAACGGCTAGAAATGTATGATTGTTTATGTGATCATTTCTTGTTGTTTATAATTGCAATTGGTCATTGTTGTTTTAGGTTGTAGACTTGAGAGAGCAGGTGCAGAACCTAACGCAGGGCCTTGAGAATAAGGGGCAGATGCTACAGCAGCATATAAATGAGGTTTGGGGTCTCAAGGATACTCTAGCTAAGAAGGATGCGCGGGCAGAGGTGCATCTACGGCGCATGGAGGAGATGCAGCAGCAGAGGTCGGCCTTCTACAACCCCTTACGCCCGGGGAACAACACTGCACTGCACCACCATTGCCACCTCATCCACCACCACAGCAGCCAGCAGGTTATTTTTAGCAAACCGTGGAGGTGTTAAGTTTTTATTTAGGGAAATGATAAATATCAAAACCATTATGCATGAACAAAACCATTTCTAGCAACGAGCTTGACCAAGGAATCAGCGACTGCATTAGCACTTCTCTGGATTAGGCAGACCTCCACATTCCAAGATCCGAGTAAGAGTTCATGGATCTTGGTGATTAAATCAACATGTAAACCTGTGTCATTGCAATGATGCAATTGAGAAACACGATAGACATCAATATTATTTGTTTCACAAATTACATCTTTGTGCCCATGATCCCAAGCAAGAACAAACCCTCTCCAAAGTGCAAAAAGTTCACACCAAAAAGAGCTATTTATAGGGCATGGCTCCCGCACAATCTTGCAGCCACTTCCCATTAGCATCCCGAATAACACAACAAATCCAGCAGCGTTGTAGTTTTCATACACACTAAAATTCACAATTCAACTTTTTGTGGTCACCATGTGGAGCGCACCACTCCGAAATCAAGGATGAAGCAAGAAGAGTAGATTGGGAAGAAAGGTACCTCTGAAAATCCTTTGTCCAAAAAACACTAAGAGCACAAGTTCTATCTACAATTCAAGGAGTCTCTGATTGAAATATGTCACCATTCCTATTTCTCCAAATCCATCAAATGAAAGCACAAAAGAGGAATTCATTTCTCATACAATTCTTATAAATCCACCTTTTTAGTGCATCGCTCATTAACAAAATCTGAGCTTATAAAATTTAGAAGATCCCAATTTCTTCTAGCCTTCAGACAATCCCTTAAGCAGTGTAAAGCAGATTTCGCATGAAGATAACATCTAGAGCACAGATCAAAATTTATAAGATGCCTTCTAAATCGAAAAGAACTGGTAGGAATAGCTTCTAAGAGACACAACCACCGAAAACATTTAATCTTCTCAGGTATTTTTAAGCGCCATAGCCAAAGCTAATTCTGATTTTCATCCCATTCGTATTTATGCTCGACCACAAATAACCATCTTTGCTCAAATAAGTCTTAGTAATTGAATAATTCCAAAACCAGCCTGACACATCACCAAAGGAAATAGAAGGACTCCATATGACTTAGTTTAATACTACTGTGTTTAATTATTTTTTGATGGACGGTTTATTTACGTTATTTCAACGATGTCGTCAATTGTCAATAGCTAATAGAATTTAGAAGTATATCTGTCTTAACTCTTAACCTTTGGGAAAACTCAACAACATATAGTCCCAATATAAAATAACAATTAATTTTTTCCTACTACAAAAATATACTAATAATAGGATCCTTTTGACCTTTCTGAAGGTTTATTAATTCTCATTTTACCAGGATTACATCGTCTACTTAATTTTTTTTATAAATAAAATGATAATGATATGATACCAGTAAAGATTATTATGGTATTATTCTAATAGATTTCATGAAATTAAATAAAGAAGGAAAACATAATTAATGGAAGTATATTATTCAAGAAACTTTGATTTGTCATTTTTAATTTTTTTATTACTTGCAGATGAACCAACACCCACGCCTTTTTACAAAAATCCAAAACATTGCACTAAACTAAACAAGCAATGGTGGTGGGTATCAGGGTATGTAGTGGGTACAATAATCTGCGCTGGTTTATCTTAAATTGTGGGTTATCTATCATTCTATTTTCTAAATTGAATTCTATTATTAGATCTTTAAACAATACATTATTCATGCACAAAAAAAAAATAACAATACATTATTCCACCATATTAATACATTTCGTTAGGTAGCTCTTGTTAAAAGGATTATGGATTTAATTTGAAATTTGTTGTAATGTAAGAAAATGCTATACAAATATTTAATCATATAGATTCAAATGTTTTAAGACTATAAGTATGGAATTAATGTAAGTGAATTTAAATCAATTGTTGTAAAATTTTTATGTCCCCAAATTTACCTTTTCTCCTCTCACCCCCTGTTGTTCCTTCTTTGCAGGAATTACAGCACTACTGTAGAGTGTAGACAACAGCAGCTACATGCAAAAAGTATTAAAACATTTAAAAATTAAAAATAAAATTAGGTTAGTTCAAAATAAAAAACCATATATTTAACCCCTAATAAAAAAAAATCCAAACCATCGAAATGAAAAACATTCAAAATTTTACACTAAAAAATAATCCAAACCCCATTTAAAAGGGTTATGCTATGTGTATACGAAAATCAGTTACTAACATATAATACACATTAAATATAAAATACATCTATAGTTTAATTCATTATTAATGTATATTTTGTATTTCAATGTGCATTATACACTAGTGACTGATTTTGGTGTGCAAATAAAATTAATGCTCTTGGAATATATGAAAAGTGGAAAAGAACATCCAAAATAAAATAAAAAATTGTCAAATTATGTTATTGTTAGGTTAAATATCCAACTTTTAATTATTTTTTTTTTAAAAAAAAAAGCTAAACCTAATACACGCTCAAAAGTTTTCAAATAATCTAATTGAAAATCCAAAATAAAACCTACTAAAAATAACATCCAAAACATCTAAGTTTGCGACATTCTAAAATCCATATAATTATGCAATGCAAGTTTTTTTGTTCTGCATTTCTTTTGTTACCACTAATCAATAATCATGCAAGTTAAGTTACAAGTAGTAGTAGTATATTAGTATTCTAAATAATAAAAAAATATAGTATTATTTCATTAAATAAACAAATAAAATAGTAAAATAACTTGGGTTGATACAGTAATTAAATAAACATTAGGATTTAAGTTTAGTATACAATACCTAGGAATTCTTTAGGCAACACTTTAGAATTAGACTGAAGATAACGTTTTAAAAATAAAAAATATTAAACTTCCAATTTGATTCCTGATATTTTTGAAATAATTAATTTAAGTGTACATCTTTTTGCCATCCAAGTAAAAAACGAACAGATATTTATATATATAACGAACATGTTTTATAGTTGATATGAACAGGTATAAAACCTATTCATTTGCTTTTAAATTTATTATTCGTTCTAGTGGTAATATTCTGGTTGGATTCACTTGGATGGAGAAAACAGATGTAAATATAGCATGACTGTTTTTGAAAAACATAAAAGATGATCAGACTTGAATTGAGTTTTTTTTTTTTTGAAAAAAAAAATTAAATAGAAAGGCAGAGAGAAAGAAGAGGAAGAGAGGCAAGTAGTTTTTCCCTCCAAAACCTATTCTCAAGGATTTAATGCCCCACATTCTCACGAGTCACAATAAATCGCACAACAGAGACTCAGAGAGTTACTATGAATCATAATAATGAGACTCAGAAGAATAAGATGAGGAAGAAGAAGAACCTCTTATTCAAATCCCCAAACCCAAACCTCACCACTTTCCCTCGCCGCTTAATCGTCGCAGATATTCTTCGCACCGCTGACGAAGACGAAGCCTCTAATTCCATGGCCGGCGTCGGAAAACCTTCGCTCTCTGCCAGATGCTATTCGCCTTGGCGAATTCTTTCTAGGTTGCTTACGGCGCTGAGGCACACTAAGGGACACACAACGGCTCTGCATCGGAGGCAGCAGAGCGAGGCTCCTCACTCCGCCATGACGACGCCGTCGCCGATAAACGTACCGAACGGCGGCAAGGAGTTCGGTGAGAACCTCTGGTTATTTTTTTTCCTCCGATTTTTTTTTCTGTTAAATTAGTTTTGGTAATTTTAACTGTTTTGTAACTTGCTTATGTACACGAAATTTTAATTGAATCTTTGATCTGACTGTATTATAACATAGTGGATTGTGGCTTCATCACGTTGCAATTTCTGATTAACCTAAACATTTTTAATTAACGGGATTAAGATTCACCATTGTATCCGTTCATCGATTGATTTTGTTTATGTGTTTTTCCACATCCATTCCTGATGTTGATTACTGATTAGTACGCAATCTAATTCTAAAATATTTTAATTTCCGTTAATACTTTTGTTATTTACTTTCTCTCCACAATTTCCCTTCAAAATCAGTGTTTATGCAATTTTCTCCTTGATAGTTAGTTACTTCATGATGTTGTGGATGTTCTGCAGGAGAGGTTAACAATGATGCTTCTTTTAAGCTAGGAGTTGGTTGCGGTTTACTATATATGATTGCAGCTAGTAAAAATGAACTTGGGAAGATGGTTGAGTTGCGGAAAGAAATGGAAATGCACCTTCAAAATATGAAAGGGGTACTGCAAAGTAAAGATGCACTTATCAAGCCATTGAATCAGAGTGAGGCTCTTGCCTGTTCCATAACTGATATTCAAGAAGTTTCTCACTTTCATAGTCCTCTTTCAGTTCATTCAAAAACACCATATCTTCCCCAAGAGTCAACTAGTGGAGTGGTTCATGAACGTTTTCTAGGATGTAACATGAAAGACCGTGATGAACTTGCAGAGGAAATAAATGAGCTCGAGGCAGAATTTGAAGTTGAGTTGGAATGGTTGCAGATGTGTATGGATAGAGAAGCTGCGTTTAAAGATGCAAAACACAAAATAGTTAAGGTAGATTTTTTTCAAGGAGCAATTCATTTCCTTATTCTGATATGTATTGATCAACTCTGTATATCAATTTTATTAAGTAAAAATCCCTTTGAGGGATGTATCAACCAATATCTCATTACTCTTTTGTTCAGAAAAGTGTTATGGGGTTAGTTTAATCTGGATGACAAGGAGTGACTGGTTTTTAATAATTCTTGTGCAGCTGTTGATTATGTTTTGAGTTTATTCTTTACTTCTGTTCTTGGTTATTATCCATTTCATAGCAGCTGATATCGGTAATTGGCAGGCAAATGCTGAGGATTTCCATTCAAAGAGCCATAGTTTGAGTTCCGGTGAAATAGTAATTGACCGGCAAGGAGCATGTGCTGATGAATCTTTTGCTGTTTCTCCTGTTGAACTGGAGAGAAGGCTGCATGAACTTCTGCAAGCAAGAATGCAAGAACAGATATCGGAGTTGGAGTCTGCTTTAGAATGCACCACTCATAAGCTTGCTGAGAAAGAGATTGAGGTTACTTGGTGGAAAGACACTGTAAAACTTATCTCGCAGCACCTACCAGAAACTTCTCGGTTTACCTTCGGTCTTGATCCTGATACTGCTTTGAAGTTGAGTCAAGTTGTATAGCTTTAAAAAGAGTAAAGTCAATTAGGCCATTGTGGTACTGGCCGCACAACTTAACAAACTGTTGCTTCATTCTTTTTATTTTCTTTTCTGTTAAATTTCTGGTTCAGTCATGGAGCAAAATATTTTGGACTATGGAGGATATTACTCAATAGGGTTGGTGATAGAACTCATATGACAAAAATGTGAGAATAGATAATGGAGGAAGCTAAAATCGTTCTCCAACTTTGGAGTAATATATACTCAAGGCATGTGAACGTGAGATAATATTACTTTAATATTTTTGTGCCAAGCCTCAGCTGGTTATATATACTAATTATTATGTTGAGAATAGATTGGACAATGGACATAAAACTAACAGATAGCATGCCTATATATAAATATACCAAGTAGTAGCAGGTAGTTTATTAAGCTGGATTGAATCTGCTTTTACATAGTAGTATTAATATAATAGCAGCTTTACAAAGGCAAGTAGCTAAATCAAAATTAGCTTCTCTGTTTATGGCTAATTGTGGGGTTGGCTTGTTATATGGGAAATTGTAGATTGCAATCGATTCTCTGCTACACAAACACCATGATTTTCAAGAATGTTGCTTTCCAAGTTTTCATATTTCTCATTAGATTAGGGTCTCTTTAGTGTTTTTCCTCTTAATTAGGCAAAACACCTAATTTGCCTACTTAGTGTTTTTCAAAGTTAATTAATTATCTGGTATCTCATTCCAATTATTTAAGATGTCAAATACATTCAAATATACTTTAAAACAAAAAAGATGACCTAATTCATTCTCCAAACTGCAGCACTTATCCTTTAAAAACATTGATAGTCTTCAGACAAATAACAGAATTGCAGAACATTGGCCTAATGGAAATACATAGCTTCGAATGTATAATGGTTTGATTTATGGTAATTAAACCAAAGGACGAGAAGTGATGGGAATCAAGTAGAGGTCTTCTTTTCTTCTTGCAGTAATTCCAACTTGTTCAGTCATGTCCAGATCATCAAATTTCATTTCATTTGGAAGCTTCCAGTCAAAGTGATACAGCAAAAATGCAAGTGCCAACTCAACGTCCATTAAGCCAAACGTGATTGCAGGACAGATTCTTCTTCCAGCTCCAAATGGGATGTACTCAAAATTATTTCCTTTTATAATCAACACAATTTTCCATGAATCTCTCCGGATAAAACTTCTCCGGTTCGGTCCAGTAGTTTGGATCTCTTCCAATTGCCCAAACATTCACTATCACCTTGCTCTTGTAAGGTATGTGATATCCATTTATTTCACATTGTTCTTGTCCACATTCTCTGGGAAGTAAGAGGGGAAGTGGAGGGTGTAACCTTAGTGTTTCTTTCACAACTGAGTTCAAATACTTACGTTCCTTGATACAAGTCTCGTCAACACTTCCAATTCTGTTGAATATCTCCCTAACCTCTTCTTGTGCTTTTTGCATTACTCTTGGATTCTTCATCATCTCTGCCATTACCCAATCTATGGTTGTTGCTGATGTCTCACCTCCAGCAGTAAACAGGATCTAAATTGCATGTAATGATAAATGACGTTATTTAAGTGGTAGGTAATCTATTCATGCATTACCATTTATGTCTATAAGTTCAATGACGCTCTTTTAGCAACACTTTTAAATATTAATGACTAACTGTTAGGAAAAAATAAATAATTATATTGGTCCTATAACGTAACACTTGCATATGCCGGTATCCAAGTTAAGATAAATTATTATTGAGTATAACATTTCCTTAAATTTACACATTGAGTTATAGTTCTCTGCAGATCATCAATAAGGTTGTGACAACAGAATCGGTTATTGAATTAGTTGAATGATTGGTTTAATGGTTTAATAATTAACTGAGATCGAATCATAGTAAGGCACTAGAGTTGGTGTACTTAAATATTTAAGTCTAATGATTTAATTTATATAATAATAAAATTTAAAATTTTACATTTCACATAATGATTTGTTGATATTTTATCATTAAAATTCAAATTCGTAATGTTTAATCTTTAAAATTAAAAAAAAATTTAAATAAAAAATAAAACTTGATTTTCTCTTTAAAAACCAAACGGGTTTATCTAGTACACCAATTAACTACGGTTCAACCGGCTAGCTAATAAACAGTAAGATTATTATGTTCAATAAAATTAATTACTATTATCACACTTACCAGGATTATGGCCTTGATGTTGTCCATAGTTAAGGAAATGTCTTGATTGATACCATTACGACCTGTTATATCCAAAATAAATTTCAGGTAAAAGTAAAAAATGACATGGTTACTATTATTGAAGATAATCGAAGATGAAAAATAATGGTCATTCTCGAAGAAGGAAAATGTTCGATAAAAGGTTCGATAAATGATGGCCATCGAGAAAAGGTAACACTCTCTTAACAGGGTGAAAGATCGAGAAGTTATTAAACAGGGCGAAAATCGAGAAGTTATCAAATATGAAGGAAGTTGCAAACGTCTTTGGAAGCCTCATCCGTTATCACTAAGGCGGAAGTTACAACCTACGTATTCTCATGCAGAAGTTAAAAGAAGAAGTAGTTTTATACGTAGGTTATATTCAGTTATTTATTAGGATATTATTGTAATTTTAAATTCCTAGAATTACTTATAAATAGGAGCATTAGGATAAGAATAAAGGGTTGGACCTTAACAGTACTCTACACATCTTAACCCATAAACGGATACAAACCAAGTGTTCCTTCCACCCATTTCCCTTTCAGTAATTTTATGTACTTTTGTTTCTTTCACTTTTCATTTTCCTTTCTATTTCTTTCGTCTTCTTCATCATTTTCTATCTTTATTTTTCTATTGATATTGTCTTTGGCTTGGTACCCACAACCGTTTGATAGTCGATCATTTACCTCGACAAATGGTTAAAAATCCGTAAAACACGACAATCATCCAGAAATTTTAGTAGACATCTACAAGATCTTCATTTGAATCGCCATCACCACTTGGGCCTTCATTATCTTTGTGGTCATTGATGATGTTTTCCAATATCTTATCACCTTTTATTCTCAACCTCTCAAGCTTAGGTCTCAAACCTGTCAAAAGCTGAATCCATTTGGAAGAAGGAAAGAACTCTCCAATGTTAAAACCGGCCCCAATCATTGCCACTTCTTTGGCGATTGTTATGAACTCCTCTTGATCTCTGCATTTTGATCCAAACGCAGCCCTTGAAATGATTGCATACATTGTTGAAATCACTTCTTCGGTGAGGTTGATCATCATCATGCTCTGTTTCGAGTCAATGATAATCCTTTTGATAAGAGAATTGAACTCTTCTTCTCTTATTGATTTGAACGAATTCACACGCTTTGGAGTGAAAAGCTCTGATGTTGAAATTTTCCTTAGCTGCTTCCAATAATTTCCATAGGGTGAGAAAGCTATATCTGTGCAATTATAAGTCACTATCTCTGAAAATAGAAATTTAGGCCTCGAAGCAAAGATGACATCATAGGTTTTATTACATCCTTTGCGTATTCCGGAGAAGAAACAACAATGGCAAAGATTTCTCCGAGTTGAAGGTGCATTAATGCTCCGTATTTTATGGTCAAATCTCTTAATTTTCTGTGTGGTGCTGGGGATGTAACAAGATGGGAATGTTTCCTATGATGGGTAATTTCCATGGTGATGGGGGTAGGTTTAAAGTTACAGTTGCACCATCACTTTTGTTCTTATGGTTTTTGCTATTTTGAGTGCAGCAGTGATGAAGAGAATAAAGGAGGCAAGTGCTAATAATATTAAGTTGATGAAAGCTGGGAAGGAATCCATGGAGAGAGAGATAAACACATACACACCAATTAATAACTGGTTTTTGTTCATTATATAGGCAATTATTTTGGAAGCGCTAAAAAAAAAATAGGTATATTATTGGGTTCATTTTTAACTTTTAATCAACTCATCAACTTATAGATAAAGATTTGAAGAAGAAAAAAAAATTGAAACTTACGGGTTGAGTCTGGTAATGATGTAAATCTTAAAAAATTATAGAGTTTTTTAAACTCTTAATAGATAGGAATCATATCTAGAGTGTTTGAAAAATACATTTTACAACTTTTTTTCAGAAGTATAAAATTATTAGAATTAGTAGAAATGGAGAATGCGAGAAAAATTAATAAAAATTAAATTTAGTTCATTAATAAAAAAATTAGTATTTTTATTAGAATATAAAATTAGTTACGCATTGTCTTTTTAAAGAGACAGAGTCAATTATAAAAGGTTTTTTAAAGTTATCATGGCTCTCAAAAATTGAGAGAAAATCAAGAATAAAATCTTTTTGAATTTTTTTTTAGAGTAGAATAATTTGATTAAAAATTTTTACTAATCTCAACCTAAATATTTTTCCTTTTTTGGAAAATCTACCATCTATATTTATGAAAATTCAAACCATTGTTAAAATTACTCATAACATTGAAATTAATATTCTATTCATCAAATGTGAGCTTTTTTAGATAAAAAGACAACAACAGCAATAATGTAGAAGAAGATAAATAAGTAAGAGAAGAAGCCATAAAAAAAAAGGTGAAAATGGAAGAAGATGAGATAAATGGACTTAGACAAAACATGACTAAAAAAAAAGGTGTGCATATTTAATTTAGTTTGGCTAGACTTAGTTAAATAAATTTCTTAATCCTCTAAAATTATTTCAGCTTTAAATATCTTCTCTAATCTGGTCCGTCACATATTTTCAAATATTTTTTTTTTGTTTTTTGGTTGGTGAACATATTTTCAAATAGTTACTTGATAAGGAAGGTTGCTAGAAATCTTATCCTTACTTATTCAAACTACTAGTGTAGATTGGGCCATGACAAACTAAAAAGGTGTCGAATTCAAATCTTAAAAAAGTATTCGTTCAAAAAAAAATCCTAAAAAATGCACTTAAACCTAATTTCTGTCTCAAAATCAAAAGTTGTACAGTCATAGGAATGCCGCGTATTAATTAACACGTTTTTTTAACACAATTAACAAGTTTTACGTTCATATGGTATCTCAACTAATTATATGCAATCACATCATCGAAGAAGATTTTTCCTTCCATTTATAGTATTTGTTGAATGAAAGTACAAATGAGAAATTTTAGTTGGTTTATCCGATGAAAAACGAGCTAAAATTCAATTTGACTTTCGAAATTTGAATCATAACTTAAAATCACTCTTAAAATATATAGTTAATTAATTCAGATCCAAAAATTTGAAATTATAATTCATATTGGCCCTCAATTCTATTTTCATTAATGACATTGATGTAAACTATTAAGTGACAATATAATAGTGGATTATGGCTTGAGTGCAAGGAAATGATGTCAAAAAAAATTGTGATGTTTTTTATTTTAAATTTTTGGTGAATATGATGAGTGAATGAAAAATGGGATTGGACGGTTATTTTGAGTTACAATTCCAAATTTCATGATTTAAATTGAGTAATTATAAATTTTAGGAGTCATTTTTAGTTATAATTCCGAATTTCAGAGTCTGAATTTAGTCATTATAAATTTTATGGACTATTTTAAGTTACAATTCAAATTTCGGAGGTGAAATTGAATTTCAGCGTGATGATAAACCTTTTTATTACAAACTTTTGTATATATGCCTTTAATTTAAGTGATAAATCAGATGTTTTATTTTTTGAGTTTCAGATGTTTTATTTCTAATAAAGTTTAAAATTAATTGATGATTGACTTTTTTTGTTGATTACTTATACTTTCTCTTTTTTTCATTGTTTTGAAAATCGTACCGGCCAGTCGAACTGGTTTAATCGGAAATCAGCCACCATAGTTGTAAAAATCTTACCAATCATTAAACCAATGAAGCTACTGGTTTAAAGGTTCAATCCTTAGGTCATTAGTTGAACTGTTAAACCAATCTCAAATAAATAAAAAATATAACTTATGAAAAACTTAACATTAAAATTTAAAATATATATCTTTAATGAATCTAAAATCTTAATTTCTATTATAAATATAGTCTTTTATAACTATCATATATATATATTCTTCAAAATGTTTAATAGATATCATATAATTATAGGAAAAGTATGTTATAATTAATTAAAAATACTTTTTTTTTCTAATTTATAGATGTTTAATAAAATTTAGTGTTTATTTAAATAATCAATTATTCTTGGTGATCAAGTGGTTTTGACAACCAAGCGGTCAGCCATTCTTGTTTCTACACGGGCCTGATCCCTTAATATAAGGGATATATTTGTTTAACAAGAATGGTTGACCGCTTGGTTGTCATAAATAATCATCCAGAATGCACACATATAACCATGCAGAATGCACACAGATAATCATCCAGAATGCACACAAATAACAAGCAAAGCATTCCAAACCTTGATTCATGCATTTAAAAGCAAAAAAAAAACATAAAAACGATGAAGCTAACTCAGAATGGACACAGATAACCATCCAGAATGCACATAGATAACCGTCCAGAATGCACACAAGTAACAAGCAACGCAATCAAATCTTGATTCATGCAATTAAAAGCAAAAAAAACCTAAGAACGATGAAGCTAACACAGAATGCACACAAATAACTATCCAGAATGCACACAAATATCAAGCAACTCAATCAAATCTTGAATCATGCAACTAAAAGCAAGGAGGAGGAGGAGGAAGAAGAAGAAGACGACGACGGAGGAGGAGGAGGAGGAAGAAGAAGAAGAAGGCGACGACGATAACGAAGGAAGATGATGAAGGAGACAACGACGAAGGAGGATGAAGAAGAAGACGACGACATCGATGATGAAGAAGACGATGGTAACGCTCTTTGCTTCTCGTGTTCGTTACGAACTCAGAAGTGAGTTTTGCACATGCGCGTGTTCACGCGCCTTGGTGGTGAGAGTGTGCTTGTCAAACACGTGCTGGATTAAAACCACTTGGTTTTGCACTTAGTTTTAAAACCACTTTTGCAGCTAGCATAATTATTAAATAATTATTTATAATTAAAAATATAGTTAATTAAAAAAATAATTTTAAAAAAAAGTTGAAAGGACGTCTGAGGATAAAATACACGTTCCATCAAATAATGAATTCATCTTCATTATAGATGATTTGAAATACAGATTTCATTTTTGTTAACAACTATATATTTTAACTCGCATTTAATAACCAAAGAAGTCATACCAGCCTAGTGGTAAAGGGGTTGGCGGTGGACACCTTCTAGAGGGATGCAAGTTTGAACTTTGAAACCTTCCACTTTTGTTTTTCAGTAGTGCTTTTAAAGAAATAATGATTCGGTCCGGCTTTCTAAAACCGGACAGTTTTACCGGTTTTCAACTGAACTGTACCGTACAGTTCAATTCGGTTTTCACCGGTTTAATACGCCTCCGGTCTTTGGCACCAATTGATGGCTGACGCCTTGGAGTGCACAAGATCCAGATCAATACGCAACTCGGCCCGGGCCCGATGTAAATTTTGCCGGGTTGGGTTCATGGCCCATTGTTATTTTCGAGCCGGGTTCGGACCTTGTTTCGGGTCATCCAACCTGGTCCCAAAGTCATTTGTTTTAATTAAAAGTACATTTTAAAGTAAGAATAGTGATCAAATATTAAATTTTTATACTTCAATCAATATTTTGTATATTATATAATATTATTTTTGCTTTAGAATAATTTATTTTGGTATAAACATAATATAACATTTGTTAAATTTAATGTTTAAAAATAAAAAATTTATTACTTTTTTATATAAAATTTATAAAATTATATATATTAATTTATATTGGGTTTATTAGGGTCAAATTCGGGCCTTGTCAAATCCAACCCGGTGTTTTATTCGAATTAAAAGATTAGACCCGTATGTTATTAGGGTCGAATTCGGGTCTCGTCAAACCCGATTCGGCCTTGCCTTTTGCACCCCTAGCTAGAGCCTAGATAAGGAATGTTCTAGAAGTCTTATCCTTACGGACAATTCTAAGATGGAGAAAAGATTTGGAGAAGAGAATGAAGATGTAGGCATAATTTTTTTAAAAAAATAATAAAAAATTAAATGACACACTTTCCAAAATAAAAATTTAAGCTTTTATAACTTCAATCTTCACCTCTTCACCATTTTTTCTCTTCGTTGTAGTATGCACCTATCCTTACCCATTCAAACTGCATGTGTAGGGACTGTCAAAGAAAAAAATCTAGGAAATAGTACTCTTTATGCCATAAAGGTTAGGGGTGTCAAAATTCCCCACTCCGCGGGATCCCCGCGGGGAACGCCCCGAATGGGGACCCGAAGGCGGGGAATTTTCCCCGTGGGGACAGGGATGGGGGGCAAAATCCCCCCGAGGTAGTGGCGGGGACTCGAGCGGGGAATCCCCGACCCCGTCCTCGAATCCCCGAAATATCTTAAATACCTAAAATACTCTTATTTATATAATATATATTGTATCCTTTATGTAATTTCACATTCCAAAATTCCCCGAATTATTTAAATTGCCTTAAATATCCTTATTAATTAATTTCTAGTATATGTTTTTTAGCCATCTTACATCTCATTATGTTGTACTGTTTTATTTTTCTGAATATAATGTTGAGATTTAAATAATTTATTATTTTGGACAAGATATATTTAAATGATGTTTCACTATATCAATATTTTTGTATTAATTTTTCAATTTTTTTGGTTATTTTTATTAAAATTAATAAAGAAAAATGGGGAATAGGGAACATGTGGGGAATGGGGAATCCGCGGGGAATGGGGATGGGGACGAAAATTCCCCCTTAGCAGGGACGGGGAATGATTTGGGGGGCGGGGACGGGGAGCGGGAAGGTATCCCCCCCCCCCCCCCCCCCCCATTT
>JASCZI010181414.1:31896-63210 GCA_036250425.1 Stylosanthes scabra
ATTTTGCCACAAACATTTTTTTACTCTCAAAATTGCCTTAAATGTTTGAAATTTTTATTAAAAAACATATTGATCATTTTGCCCCTATGATTGTTTTTTTTTTTTCACCAGAACATATGAACAATTTGACAAACACAAATCTTAAATGATCATGAGATGTTCAACAAAAAATTCCATTCTCATTGCAAATTCAGCATAAGAACCAATCAATCAAAATTTCAATAATACACATTCAAGTTCAAATTCAACAGATGTTTGTGCAAAATCAAAAAATCAACAATTCTCATCAACAAGAACATTTTTAGAATTTAGGTACTCAAAGTCCTCAATCAAAATTCCATATTAGATTTAAACCGAGATATTGAAAAACTTGAATATTTTTCAGCCCAGATTCCCTTCATTCACACGTCATATTAAGCCATTGAAATCAAAGCATCTGAAGTCCAAACTCATCTTGAATTCTCTCCTGCAGCTGAGAATCCATATCTGCTATTCTTTCACTTGCTAATTCAATCTCAAACCCTAAGTAGCAAAACAACAAAACCATAAAAAATAAAAATTGAATTTAAAGAATAACAGAAAGGAGAAGGAAATCAATTGATTTCAACAATTTTGCAGTGAAGGCGTTATCTAAAGAAAAGTTTGGAGCTGTTGATATTTTTAGGTTTGCGTCAATGGCGAGAATCAGAGGAAGCAGAGGACAAGCATGCTCCTCCGCACCCTGAATTCGTGCTGGCATGCGAAAGCCGAAGAAGTTGCCGGAAGAAGAATCGACAAATCCAATAGAAGCTTGGTGGATCGCGGCCGGTGAAAGGTAGTGGTGGTGATTCATTGACACGGCAGTCGTGGGGATCGAAGAAGGATCTACCCAAGCATGAAACGAAGGGGTGTTACTGGACTGAAAGGGTCCCCTCTGAGAAAAAAACTGGCCATGGCCAAACATCACGGGAGACGGCACCGCCGCCGCCGTCGATGAGTTGAAGATGAATCCACTGCCATGGCCACTGCTACCAGCATCTGCAACAGCATTATTCCAAGCTACCATTCTCTGCAACCTTCCATGCTCATGTTCCTCTTGCTGGTACTGTTGCAGACCATGCGGAAGAACCACCATCGAACCCTAGCGAAGTGGTTCCGGCGAAGAGAACTTGCTCGTGAACATGTTGCTGGTGTGGTGGCGGCTGCTGCTGATGGTGTTGCTGAAGATGAATCGATGGGTCCTCGAAAGACTGCACGAGAAGCGCAGATCTTGTTGTTGTTGATGGTGGGGGGTGGTGGTGGTGGTGATGATCAAATGGGGTTGGTGTTAATTTCAGAAGGGAATGGGGAATTAGGAATTAGGGATTTAGATTGGGGAAGGGGTATTTCCGTCAAAAAGAATTAATTTTGGTGTTTTTAAAATGAAATGAAAACTTGTGTGGTAATTTTGAGAGAAAAAAAAAAAGGGTTGTGACAAAATTGATTTTTACACCAAGCTTTAATGGCAAAAAGAGTATTTTTCCCAAAAAACTACTAAGTGTAGGGGAAAAAATTAATTTTCTATTATAAATTAAAAAAAAATCAATTTCCAAATAAAACAAAAACAATGCTAATCACTTAATTTTTTTTAATATGGCAAATGTTCTGCAAGATAAACTTGCCAAACAATATACTAACTAATAACTAGGTCAACTTTATGTTTTATTTTGGTTTCCATTATATTTGCCTAATAGTAAAACGAACTTGGTGTTTTGTATAAATGAAATATAATATTATTAATTAATTAATAACATTAAATAAAATTAGTTAGTTAATGAAAATATTATATTTTAACATGATAATTAATTTAATGTATTTAGTTAATTAATAAAAATATTATATCTTTTTATTTTGTAATATTCTTTCCTTCGTATTCCTTCATTAATTTTTATCAATTAATTAATAATATTAAACTCTTAGAAAAATATATTACTCTTGGCAAATTTATCATATAGCTGGGCTAACATGTGCCGCATAAAAAAAAAAATAGATTTGGATAATTAATGTTGTTTTTATTTTGTTTAGCAAATAAAGTTTTTTATTTATAATATAAATTTTACCATAAAAAATGTAAGCTAGTCGGCTATACTTGGAAGAGCGACAAAGAAAGATTAGAAGATTGAATTTACTGTATTTGGTTTAAAATACATTAAAAATATATACCTAAAAATAAAGACTGAATTAAGTCGATGAAAAAGAAATAAAAATTAGTATTAGAATTTGAAAAAATAAACAAGAATATTTGAGAAAAAAATTATTAAAATTTTAATTTGTGTCCTAAAAAATTTCGGTGCCAATTTCTATACCTAAGTTTTGCGAAATAATAAAGGAATAATGTTAGGTAACTAATAAAAATTCAGCCAATATTAGTCAACAACTTAATTAGATATTCTATTTCTTTAGATTTTGAATGGTTTACATTTTGAAAAATACAAAGTTAGCTGATTGCTAACTACTTTTTATTGATTACCAATATTTTCTCTTTAATTTCATCACGATGCCAAACCATTTTAAAAATCAATAGTGCTACGGAACCAATATCAGGGAGCCAATAAATTACCATCCAAAATAGAAAAAAAAATTATTATCCGAAATTGAAAAACGTTATCATTCAAACAGAACTTACGAAAGTGATCACTCACATAATATATGAGTCATTATCCGTAACCCATCTACCGTCACCGTCACCACCATCACCTAACCCTAAAACACCACTAACTGCAGGCCTCACCAACACAACAACAATTAAAAAGAGTAGTTATCATCCGAAATTCAAGAAAATTTATCATCCAAACAAAATAAAAGTTATCATTCATAATCTCTCCACCACCACAACAAGCGCCACGAACATGCTGTGATTCAGCAGTAGCACGTCTATCGGTCCAGTGAAGATAGAGACACCGATGTCAGTGGCGAGGCGGTTCTTGATTGGGATCTTGACGAGACATGGATAAAAGAAGAAGAAGAGGAGGTGGCGATGGCGGCAGAACAGGTCGCAGTAGCAGTGGCAGTGGCGGATTCGCACGAAGAAGAAGAATGAAGAAGAGGCAGCGATGGCATAAGTGGTGGTGGTGGTGGGCAAAGAGAACCGATTAGGGTTAGGATTTTAATGGTGGCTCCCATCATAAACTCCCAAAAATGTAGTTTCCTAAGTCTTTCTCTTTAAAAATAAATATGGGTAAATAAGGTTTTTTTTTTACTTTGGGTAAATAAGTTTGAATAAATTTATTAGTTTATTACGAAAATAATTCATGTGTTTTAATTTTGATTCATGTTCAATTTTTCTCTTTTCTGATCATTGCTTGAACTATAATATCCAGAGTTATCAGAACCGACTCGCCAATTGAACCGGTGAGGTTACTAGGTCACTGGGTTAGAAGTTCAACCGTTAGGTCACTGGTTGAACCGTTGGCCCGTTCATAATTAAATAATTATATAAAATTTTATTATTTTCATCTATCTTATAAGTATTTTTAATATTTTATATTAAAAAAACTATTATTTTATTAAATATTTTATACTCATTATATTACAACAATTCTATTTACACACTAAAATAAGCTATCAAAATTAGTTACTATGTATAAATATATAAATACATGTATAATTTAATTTATTTTTAATGTGTATTTTATATTTTAATGTGTATTATATACACTAGTTAATAATTTTGATGGCTAATTTTAGTATGAAATAAAATAACCCATTAAAACCTTAAAACATAAATAAAATCATAATAAAGAAAATGATAAAATATGATTTATATTCCTAACGTTTTCGATTGGTTTCAAATATATACCTAGCCATTAACAACGTCTAAATCATTAACGGCAGTTGCTGAAGTGGCAAACTAAATGAGTGAAAATCCTAAATTACCCTCAAATCTTCTTCTAATTATTACTCTTCTTCAGAAGCAATTCAGCGTGGAGAGGAAGTGAGACTTAGTTAGAGAGAGAGAGAGCGGGTAGCGTTGAGTGCGAAGAAAAGGAGGAGACCGGACCGGAGACGGAACCGGCGACTGCGACGCTGGTGCCCGTCAATCATCGAAGAGCTTCGACAGCTTTCGGTGTGCATTCCTCCCATTGCTGGCTCCCCTGTTTCGCGCTACCATTGTTGACGGCGATAGATCACTGGCGACGGAATAGGCAAGGGTCCTCCCCTATTTTGACCTGCCTTGCCTTTCATCCCGTTCTCCCTCTCCGAGCTGGTGGACTTCAACTTCATCTTCTTGACACGTGAACAGGTAAGGGTTCTCCTCTTTCATTTTTTCATCTAATTTAATATTTGATTAATATGCTCTTTTTTGCTTGTGTTAAAATTGGTTTATGGCTTAGTTCTTGTTAGGATTCAGATGATTGACTCTGTGATGTTACTGATATTTCTATTTAGGGTTTAAAAAAAATTGTAATGTATGCTCTCTCAATGATGTTTTATTTGATGAAATTAGAGACTTGGGAGGAAGCAATGGATTAAGGTTTTCAGAATTGTGGAGGAGAATTTCATATTTAAATCAAAATCATGAAGAAGAAGAAACTGGAATTCGAGTAGCAGAAGAGGAAAGTAGAGTTCACGAGGGAAAACAAGATGAAATTGGGCAGAACATATTTTTTCTATATTCTTCTTTTTAATTTTTAATTTATTTATTAAAAACAAGTTTCTCTATATTTAATTTATTTTTTATTTTACATAAATATGAACTCTGATTGCCCACCTCAGCAACGTCCGTGAGTAATTTAGACGGTGTTAATAGGTAAGGCCGTAAGGGTACTATTGAAATCAACAAAAAACGTTAGGGGTAAAATTGAATTAAATTAAACGTTAAGGGTATTTTTGAAACTTTTCGCAAACGTTAGTGACATAAATCATACTTTACCCTAAAGAAAACAATGACATTATTCAGATGGTCCAGTGGCAAGGCTTGCCTTCAAAAGGCTTGCATAAACCTTGTAAGCTTCACTTTTTGAGGGAATTTAATTAAAGTTCCTACTGTGATACAGTGTACTGGACTATCAGTGGAGGAGTGCGGGTCATGATCACCCGCTGGGCCGGCGGTTTTATCCGGGTTTGACTGGTTTAATTTGAGTTTGACTGGTTCGCTGCAGGTCTATTACATGAACAATCCTATACTTAAACCGGACCGGACTAGGGTCCGAGTTATCGGTTTTGATAACTATGATAATATCTATTGATTCTTCATGTTGTTGTGGCTGTAATTGAAAATTGAAATCTGATTATTCTTCTTTTTCTATGATGAATTTGGTTCTGGAGTTTTTTGGTTTGTACAATTTGATTTTGAATCTGGATCTAAGAAAATAGTGATGAATAAAACTAAATTAAAGTCTGATTGATATGTAACATCCCTTTTTTAATTTAAATTTTATTTTAAAACTTTAAAAGTTAATAAGAAAGTATTAGTTTCAAATTTGAGAGAAAGCTTAGCCATAGAGAAACTTAATTTTTAAGGAAAGCACACATTATAGGTCGTCTATTATATAATATTAAAATCGAGTTTCTGTATTTAATGATGGAGTGCTGGTATGGTACGCTTTTTAGGGTGTTTTTTCATTTATATCTCTTAATTAATTCAATCAAATCAATTAAAAAATTAACATAAATGTTATGTATTAAATTGATCAATATAATTAATAAATTAATATCAATAGTTACAATAAGTTATTGTAATTTTTATATCATTAGTATTAATATATTAATATCAAATCTTGTAACACTTTATTATAATAATACGATATTTCAATTAAACTATAAATACAATTTTAATATTTTGCATCATTAATATTATTATTAATGTTAATTTAAAACTATTTTGTCATGTAATCATTTAATTTAAATTACATAATTAAAGCTGTCAATCAAACGGGTTTATCGATCCATTTAATTTAAGCCTGCAGTTTAAGTCCACTTTATTCACTGAATATAATTTGTCAAGTTGGGTTGTTTATAGGGTGGCAAATAGGGACGGACCCACGTTGGCAATTGAGGGGCACTTGCCCCCACTAATGTTGAAAAAAATAATTAGTAATTATATAAAAATAAATATATTTGCCCTTGTTAGATTGTTTTTGCCCCATAATTAATTATGATGTTCTTGATCAGCTTTACTTTTTAAAAAAATTTTCTATTAAAAATATATATCTTGTTAAATTTTAGTAATAGAATAATTGTTTTATAATATTAAATTTAATTTTAATGAGCGATAAGCCATAATTCATATGACATTATTCCCTTTTCTGTTGTAAGAGGTTTCGAATTCGAACATCCCTTTCGACACCAAAAATTTAATTTTAATGCATTAATATTATAAGTATTTTTACATAGTTATTTAATCACATTTTTTTAGATGATCATTCACTTAATAAATATAAATGATAGTTATTACACAATTAATTTAATTTTTGTATGTATAATTAATATAAATAAATGGTTTGGTTACAATGACTTCTAATTATTTATAATTTAATTAAGAACTTTTGAGTTTTAAGTCCTAAAAAACAAAAAGGAATATAATTTTTATAAATTATATATAAAAAAAAGTTTTTTTTTTTTAAAAAAAGCATGTATCGACTCTTTTTAATTACCAAATCTCGATTATATATGATATAAATATCAATGTCCAACGTAACAAAATTTATTTACTATATTTTTGCCCCCACTATTAAAATTTTCTGGATCCGTCACCGGTGGCAAAACAGGCCGAACTCGTCGAGCCGGTCCGCCAAACCCGCCAAAAGGGCGGGTCGGGCTAGGATTTTGAACCCGCCAAATTAAAAAACCCGCCAAGCCTGCACCGCCGAATTGGCGGATTTTGGCGGGGCGGGCCGGCCCGCCGGGCCAAGGTGTTTGTATTTTTTGTTTTAATTTACAAAATATATACATATACATGAATATTAAAAATTGTAATTTTTATTTCTTTATTTATTTTATATTCTTATATACATTATATTATATTTGTTATATAATTATTTTAATATTAACTTGAGATTTCTATTTTTTATATTTTAAAATAATTAGATAATGTATATTATAACGAAAAATTTTATTAGCATTGATAATTGATGAAAAAATATTAAAAAAATTAGATTATTTTTAATTTATATTTGGATTTTTAATAAATTATTATTTATTAAATTATTTTAATGTATCTAATTATATTTTTATTATAAAAAAAATCAAATTTAAACGGACCAATAACCCGTCGGGGGCCTGCCAACCCGCCATAGGGCGGGGCGGGCTAGCATTTTGGACCCACGAAACAATTTCGGCCCGCCCCGCTTTTTGGCGGGCTTTGGCGGGGCGGGCCAAAGCTTTGCCACCCCTAATTGTTTATAGCTAACTCGATGGATTAAACGGGTTAACTTGTTTTTTATTTTTTCGAAAAAATTAAACTCTAATTTTAGAGACTTAAAAAAATTTGAACAAAAATGACATTTAAAAAAATAACTTCAAATAAAATTAAATTTTAGAGTCCGGTATGTTATACTCTTTTTTGAAAACATTAAAAAAAATTTAATTGGGCTAGCATATTTTCAAGATTTTTTCCGTATAAAAATATGGATGATGCGGCTTAATTGGGCTATTTGGACAGAATTGTCGTCAAAGGAAAGGATATAAATATCGATGATGTGGCCATCGATAATGATGAAACGTAGGTGCAAGTTTTATGGTGTTTATCGACGGAGGAGACGTCCATAAATATGGTATATGGATACAATTCGGATTTTAGAATGACCTTGTCTAGCACATTATCGATAGTCAAGCTGTCGATAAAGGAAAAAGAAAATGTTGCTCTAGGTTATCGATGACTAAGCTGTCACTTACTCAAAAATAAATTTCAAATATGTGAGCACGCCATCGTCACGTTAGCGACCGCTAAGCCGTCGTTAACCCATCGAAACCTGCTTTTAATTAAACGCTGAATTTCGCGGGCGTCGATTTTTTTTCGATGCCTTGGCTGTTGGTAAGGGTTTCGCTCTAAATAAAAATGCGAGATTCCTTTCTTCCTTGAAAGAACATGCGGCTAAGGTTGGAAGTGAGTTAAGACGACTCATGAGCTAGCTCGAGCTCGACTCGTTAAGCTCAATAAGTTGAGCTCGTGAGTTGGGGAACTGAGCTTGAGCTTGTATTTGAGCTCGTATTTGAGCTCAAAAACACCCCATAAAAAATGGGCCTTGCATGCAAATTCAACAAGAAAATGAGCTATTGAAGGAAAGCTTGACTGTTAAATGGTAGCAAAGCCAAGTCTAAAAAGAACAAGATGATTACTGGTTACCTTGTGAATGAATGTTTATATGCAGCGATTTGTGAGATGGATAGTAACAATTGCTTGACTTTTGAATCTCACATTGATTGTTCCAGTGCTTCGCACTCCATGTTATCGTCGCCGGTGGTTTTGCACCCCTCCTTACAATGAACCATGCATTTAGCAAAATGGATTGGATCCGAAGAATATGAAACGACACACTTCACGATGCACTTAGAATAGCATGAGACCTTGTGATCTGGATATATTTTGGGTGGAAGAGGAGGATTCAAAACTACGGATGAGAAGGAGCAAATAACGACCATCAATAGAATGACCAGCAGGATGGTTTTTTGATAATGAGGTGCCATCTTTAAGAAAAACAAAGTTTGTTTTTTTGATAGAGAAATGATTTTAGTTAAAATATGAGAATATATAGTAGAATATTTATAGGAGAGTGGACAAAAAAAAGAATATTTACGGCTTTACCATATAGTGAAACTCCGTAAAGCATGAAATTGTGGCCCTCTTTACGGCTTTTTTTTTTTTTTTTTACTTTAGACTTAATTATAAGAAAAACCAAAAAATAAAAATAAATTAATGTTTATACATGTATGAAATATTTCTTACATACATATTTCTTACATACATATCTTATACATGTATGTGCAAAAAATATATATATTCTTACATACATATATCCTATACATGAAATAAAAAGTAAATGTATGAAATATTTCTCACACACATATCCTATACATGTATGTGCAAAAAAAATATATAAATACACATAAAAAAAAATCTTATACATGGTACATATATTTAACTCTAATAATTAAATTAACAGGTCTTATGAACTTCAAGTGGATCATTAAACAAAAAAAAAAAAATGAAAGTTAGCAACGGTGTTGTCTTACGAATTTACGAGAAAAATAAATAAATAATATAATATTTGTACTATGTACGATATTTGTACAATGTTTGTACGTATTTTGTATAAATGATATGATATATATATAGTTAATTTTTAACATATGAAAATAAAAATATACTATAATTAATTATTAATGGTTAACAAATCTCATAATAAATATATTATATTCTTCATGGGAAATTCTAGTATGCTAACACAAGAAGTGTTTTTTGGTGCTTACACCTTGATGGACCAATGAGAACACAACAAGTGTTGCGTTACGTTGGGTATGAAATGATCAACTTGTGGGTCCCACGGACATAAGCAGTTCATTGAGCAGGCGTATCAGCTTTTTGGTTGATGAAATAATGCATAAAGCAATCCATAATCTAAGGGTTAATTGTATCTAGTATGGGCCTCATAAAAAATGGGCTTGCATGCAAATTCAACAAGAAATATGAGCTATTAAAGGAAAGCTTGACTGTTAAATGGTAGCAAAGCCAAGTCGAAAAAAAACCAGATGATTACTACTCAATGTTCACATTGACATCCGTCACAAGAGTTATGGTTACATTGTGAATTAATGTTTATATGCAGCGATTTGTGAGATGACTGGTAACAATTGCTCGACTTTTGAATCTCACATTGATTGTTAGTTCTCGGCACTCCATGTTATCGTCGTCGGTGGTTTTGCAATCCTCTTTACAATGAATCACGCGTTTAGCAAAATGGATTGGATCCCGAGAATATAAAGTGACACACTTCACGATGCACTTAGGGTATCCTGGATATATTTGGGGTGGAGGATGAGGATTCAAAACTACGGATGAGGAGGAACAGATAACGACCATCAATAGAATGACCAGCAGGATGGTTTTTTTATGATGAGGTGCCATGTTTAAGAAAAAAAAAATTTGATTGAGAAATGATTATAGTTAAAATATGAGAATATTAGGAATATTTATAGGAGAGTGAACAAAAAAAAAAGAATATTTACGGCTTTATCCTATCGTGTTAAGCATGAAATTGTGGCCCCCTTTATGGTTTTTTTTTTACATTAGATTAATTATAAAAAAAATAAAAGAAAATCCAATAAAAAGTAATGTTTATACCTTGTTTTTGGAATTTTTCTCTTTTTCTCAGGCTTTTTCCTTCAAGATTTTTCTTATTTCCCCACCCAAAATCCTAATTCATTTTTCAATTGTTTTTGTATTTTTTTCCCCACACTACCAAATATTTTTTAATCCTACATACCCAGTAAACATCATTTTTATTTTGGTATTAACAATTAGGAAACACCAATATTTGTCTTTGGCTGATGCATATATAATGAGAATTGCATTTCTTTCAGCCTTTTTCTAGTCAAAGTCTATACATATAATGAACCCAAATGTATTTAAAAGAGAGGCTCACTACCAGCCCAATGTAAGCCACCTTAATCACCTTCTAAAAAACACAAATTTCATATTATTCCTTGTGGTGCACATTGCCAACATTTAGTCTCTGCTGCACACTGAAGTTGTCCCCACCCCCTCAACAATTCAAAAGCCAAGTGTCAGAAGAGAGATCTAAGTAATGGGAAAAAGGATCGAAACATACCACTGAAAAACTCTACTAAGACAAAGACGGACTGTCAAAAACCTAGAAGAGGTAGGATGGGTAGTTGATCAGATCTGGTAAAGGGGCACTCCTACAACCGTTGATCATAAAAATGAATAAAATATTGAAGAGAATTTTTCAACCTACATGCCACTAACCTGTAAGCATGTGATGACAATTCTAGTGTCAACACAGTAGAATTGACCTATTTTTTATATATATAAATGACATTGAAAAGAGAGATACTTGAAGACTAATTAATATCGTAACGCGTCACATTAATATATTAACAATTATATTACAAATTTCACACTATATAGTACATAGGGAGTCAACAAATTCATAATAGTGAGAGCCTACTCAAAATAAAAATGTAACCAACCTACCTTTTTTATATTGGCTCCTTATAAAATACCCTTATCTGGCTTCTGCTTCTTTAGAAGGTTAACACAATTAGATAACCAGAATTGGAATAGAATAGAGTCTTATATGGCTCTCATTTCTAGAAATTTATCCAAAACTGAATTTAACACAAAAGTACTTTGAAATTTGGTAAGAGGTGAAACTGAAGTTTAACAGAGAGTAATTTGAAATGCTTATACAATAATAGCCAAGCCAAGCCACATTTAAATGATGTTAAGTCACGTTTTCATGGTAATCAAAGGAAACACATAGAGTTATTGATTTGGGGAATACCCAAAAAACCTCAAACATATAGGGTTTCGAAACAAGATTTTTTAAAGGGTCACAAACAGATATGTCTCATGAAAATCCTAGAAAAAAAAAAGAATTAAGAGGAACAATAAGAATAAATCAACACATCAACATTTAAATGATTAGAGGAGATTTTATTTCATGAATTTTAGCAACACCAGCAGGACCAGAAACACCAAAACAGCTCATGAACATGGGTTATGATGGAAGCACATACCTCTATCGAGCTTCAGGCTTCAATAATCGTCCTCTCCAGCGCCATTCTAACGCACTCCAGACGACCGAAAGCTTCTGGTTCTCCGCCCTGGTTGCAGAATGCTCGATCTAGGATCCTCAAGAAGTGCCTCATGATTTCTCGAGAAGTGTCTGAGACAAATGAAGGCAAGACTGATTTAATTGATATGGGGGTAATTTGGAGATTCACTAAATTGAATAAGAATATAAATGGAAAGAAAAATGATTAAAATTTCAGTCTAGTCTTCAGTCCCCTAGTCCCTCCAATTTGGAGGTACCGAAAATACTGAAATTCTGGAGACTGTGACTAAAATTTTAATTCCATTATTTATTCAAAAAACACAATACTAATTCTTAGTTTTCCAGTCTCAGTGTCACAAACCAAGCAAAGCCTAATTGATTACCTAAAAAAGGCTCCTAATAGTTTTCATTAATTAATGCTCTATATAGAATGCAAAATTTGAACTCTCTTCTATTAGACAAGCATATATTGAAAAAAAAAAATATCTAATATATAACTTAATATCACAAAGATTTACAACCACGTGTCACATTATCTTCTATCTATTTTCCCTCCCTCCCATCTTACACACAACAATTCCCTTCCTTTACTACTTTTTTTTCTCTCGACACACATGGCCATTTCTTTCTTTTTTTTTTCATTTTACATAGATCTCATATACATAAATGTAGGTTTTGTCTATGATGGTGAAAGTATCTAGTAGTTCTTTAAAGATTATGGACAAAGATTCTAAATATATGGTTATCGTTATTTCTAATATATACCACTATTTCTTTTATTTTAAAAATAACACTTAAAATCTTAGAAGATCACTAGATACTTTCACCACGTAAGAATTTTCCTATAAATGTATACATATTTACTTTTTGTCTCTTACCCTACTGTTTATACTACATCCAAGTGTGATTTTTTTCACTCCATTCCCCCTCTCTCTCATACTACTTTAAAGACATAAAGACATTTAATGACTCTAGCAACCTCCAAACCACGTTTTGCATTGTTATTTTTATGTTAATTGGCAATATTTTCATAGGCAAGATAATTAAAATACACATAAATAATAAATAATTTCATTGTCTTAAAATCACCTTTTTTAAATGCAATATACATTTGAAGTATCTCATATAAATTAAAAAAATTATTATATCCAACAAAATATACAAATATATTTATATTTACAATTATTATAGTTGAATATATTTATTATTTGGTATATTTATTATGATTTTATATATCATTTTTCAATTGAATTTCTGTCACATAAACAATAAACAATCTCATTGTGTCAAAATCACTTTTTTTAATGCACTATACAATTTAAGTAGCTTATATAAATAAACAAAAAAATTTATTATATATATTAAAAATATACAAATAAATTATACTTCATTTCGTATTATAAATATAATCCTTTTATTTACTTTTATCATTCCGTAGTGGTGTGGTGATTGAACTATTAATTTAGTTATGATAACGTACGTTGTCATACCTTAGTGTTTCCGAGTTAGGCCTATATTCCAAACTATAAGGGTTCACTACATTAGATGAGCGAGTAACGTAAATAATAAACAGTTTCATCGTATCAAAATCACCTTTTTTTTGTATTATATAATATACATTTGAGAAAGTTTTGGGAGCAATTATAAGGGGACCAATTGAGGAGCCCACACCTTAATGATTATAGATTAGTTATTAGAGTTTTTATGGGCTTCTACATAATAAAGCTTTATTTGCTCCCTATGGGTTACATTACAGGTTCCCTAACACTACTCTATACATTTTAAGTAGTTCATATAAATTGAAAAATTTTATTATATCCTAAAAATATACAAATAAATTACACTTACTTTCGTATTAAAAATATTATCCTTTTTATATTTTTCCATTCGATGGTGTTGTCGTGCCTGAAATATGAATTTGGTTATGATATTTTATCGTATTAGACAAAATAATCGCTTAAATCAACACTAACATAATAACGTACAACATCATATCTTAGTGTTCCCGTGTTTGGCATATATTTCAAACTACAAGAGTTCATCACATTAGACGAACGAGTCACGTAAACAATAAACAATTTCATTGTCTCAAAATCATCTTTTTTAAATGCAATATCCATTTTAAGTGTCTCATATAAATAAATAAAAAGTTATTTTATCCAACAAACTATACAAATATATTTATATTTACAATTATTATAGTTGAATATATTTATTATGATTTTATATATATTTTTTCAATTGAATTTTTGTCACATAAACTATAAATAATCTCATTGTGTCAAAATCGTTTTTTTAATGCACTATACACTTTAAGTAGCTTATATAAATAAACAAAATTTTATTATATACTAAAAATATACAAATAAATTATACTCCATTTAGTATTATAAATATAGTCATTTTTACTTTTTATCACTTCGTAGTGGTGCGATGATTGAACTATTAATTTAGTTACGATAATGTATGTTGTCATACCTTAGTGTTCCAGTGTTAGGCCTGTATTTCAAACTATACGGGTTCACTATATTAGACGAACGAGTCATGTAAACAATAAACAGTTTCATCGTATCAAAATAACTCTTTTTTTTATACAATATACGTTTTAAGTAGTTCGTATAAATAGAAAAAAAATGATTATATCCTAAAAATATACAAATAAATTAGACTTACTTTCATATAAAAAATATTATCCTTTTTTTATATTTTTCATTCGATAGTATTGCCGTGCCTGAAATATCAATTTGGTTACAATATTTTATCGTATCAGACAAAATAATCGCTTAAATCAACACTAACATAATAACGTATGACATCATATCTTAGTGTTTCCGTGCTTGGCATATATTTCAAACCACAAGGATTCATCACATTAGACGAACGAGTTACGTAAACAATAAACAATTTCATTGTCTCAAAATCATCTTTTTTAAATGCAATATACGTTTTAAGTATCTCATATAAATATAAAAAAAATTATTATATCCAACAAAATACACAAATATATTTATATTTACAATTATTATAGTTGAATATATTTATAATTTGGTATATTTATTATGATTTTATATATTATTTTTTCAATTGAATTTCTATCACATAAACAATAAAAAATCTCGTTGTGTCAAAATCACTTTTTTTTAATGCACTATATAATTTAAGTAGCTTATATAAATAAACAAAAAATTTATTATATACTAAAAATATACAAATAAATTATACTCCATTTCGTATTATAAATATAATCTTTTTTTTTATTTTTTATCATTCCGTAGTGGTACGGTGATTGAACTATTAATTTAGTTACAATAACGTACGTTGTCATACCCTAGTGTTCCTGTGTTAGGCCTGTATTTCAAACTATAAGGGTTCACTACATTAGATGAACGAGTCACGTAAACAATAAACAATTTCATCGTATCAAAATCACCCTTTTTTTTTATACAATATATGTTTTAAGTAGTTCGTATAAATAGAAAAAAATTATTATATCCTAAAAATGTACAAATAAATTACACTTACTTTCGTATTAAAAATATTATCCTTTTTATATTTTTTCATTCAATGGTGTTGTCGAGCCTGAAATATCAATTTGGTTACGATATTTTATCGTATTAGACAAAATAATCGCTTAAATCAACACTAACATAATAATGTATGGCATCATATTTTAGTGTTCCCGTGTTTAGCCTATTTTTCAAATTACAAGGATTCATCACACTAGACGAACGAGTCACATAAATAATAAACAATTTCATTATCTGAAAATCACCTTTTTTAAATGCAATATACATTTTAAGTATCTCATATAAATAAATAAAAATTATTATATCCAACAAAATATACAAATATATTTTTATTTACAATTATTATAGTTGAATATATTTATTATTTGGTATATTTATTATGAATTTATATATATTTTTTCAATTGAATTTCTGTCAAACCGATTGAACTAATAAATCAGTAATACAAGCAGTTTGATCTCTGGTCCGATTTTCAAAATTTTAGATACAACAAGAATTTATTATGAACCATAAAAATTTTGAATTCCTTAATTAAATTTTAATATATCAATTTTTACATATTTATAAATAGTCAATTATAATTTTATTATGTGGTTAATAATAGTGCTGTCCGGTGCATCGCATAGGTATTTAATTTCCCTAGTATATTGAAAATTGCAATACCATTATTGGTTAGTTTTTAATGCAATTACCAATTTCTAACGCATTTGTGTATTATACGTGTGAACTTTTTAAAGCATAAATGCTAATACGCGTGAAATTAAATGTTTTGGTTGATTTAGATTTTTTACTCTTTATTAATCATCAACTATTTCATCCCACTGGTTTAAAATACAAGCAACCCCTGACACCAAAAAATAAATAAATACAAGCAACCACCTTCATATATATATATATGACAATAGTAAAAACAAAGCAACAAGTCATTAGTAATAACAATAATGGAGGAGGGTAGCCGCCATGGATATGGCAACAAGGTTTGATATATTCTCACATTAATTAATTAATTTTTTTGTTATATTTTATGAGTTTATTATATCTAATTAATTAATGAATAAGGGTTTGTGACATGTTCAATTTAGGGGACAGTACCATGGTCAATGACACTGCAGCTAGCATTTCAAAGTATTGGAGTTGTGTATGGGGATCTTGGAACATCACCATTGTATGTCCTACCAAGCACGTTTGCAAAGGGCATAAAGCATAATGAGGACCTTTTGGGAATTCTGTCTTTGATCTATTATACTCTCACCCTCCTTCCTATTGTTAAGTACATAATAATCGTCTTAAGAGCCAATGACAATGGAGAAGGTACCTGCATTCTATAATAATTAACCTAATAAGGATGTTGATTCTAAGTCTTTTTGCTTATATGAGTTTTTTATTCCGGTTACAAAATTCGTAAATATTTATATTTAATATTTTTTGAGCAACGGATGGGATAGGACGAGACGAGATTGAGGTTTTAAATATGTGTTGAACTTCAATTAATAACAAGTTTCTAAATGTTTTTAGCCGACATATATATCATATATATGTTGTAAAACAAATTCTTTCAAAAACACTTTGTAAACCGTTCTCAAAAATATTTTCTAAGCGTGTGTGAGAGAGAGATTTTTTTAATTTGATTTTTGACAATATGAATACCTAAGTTTTAAGACTCTAAAACGTCTTTAAATTTGCGGATTTCGTTTTCTTATTGTTGTTATTTTGCTTTCAAAGCGAATCCTAAAATCTTCAATAATTGTCATTCATCAAAACTTAAACAAAGACATTTGTATATATTATAGGAAGCAAATCACGTGTGCCACCTAAAATAAAAGGGGATTAACGCGTATCGTCCTTCCCGATTGGTATTCCACCTTAGTCCTTCATGATATGTGGTGCACGAGAAGCGCACACGGTTGAATCTTCCCCATTCCACTATTTATTATTATATCTTAAGGCAACTAGGACTGACATTTTGAAACTCCAAGAAAGTAGATTGGAATATATGACTTGCTTTCTATATTATAACATGTTTTACAATATTTTTCTCTATGAACCTGGTTTTTTATTACTTAAATGACATTAAATTTTAGAGAATTTTATTTTCAAATTTATCCCTATAAATCTGATTTTTTTTAAATTTGTTTTGAGTTGCATTTTTTAATGGTTTGAATGATCATTTATTACTATACACTTGTTAAGTATTAAGAAACTTTACTTGTCATTAAAATAGACAAATAAATATCGAATAATAAGTCTGCACCACTATATTTTTTTATTTTAACATAATATCTCTGTTAATTTCTGAAATTATTCACTTGATTTTAAATTTGTTCCTAGACTCACATTAGCTTCTAGCCTTATTTTCGTCACAAATTTGTCAATGTCGTGGTAAGAAGTATTGAACTCTTTAAAAACTATATGATACGAAAATTGAAACTCTTTTGCCTCTATTTGCTTTATACGAAATTATTAAAGATTTTTTAAAAAGTAATGTATGTCAGAAAAGTCTAGTGTGATAGCTGTAGTCTATTTCAATATTTCGAAAACAGAGTCAGAAAGTAATGTATGTCACACATATAAATTCTTATACACGGGTGCTCCTATTATTGGAAAGTAATAGTACCGAATACGTAGCAGGTGCGGGTACACGAATAATATAGTTGGTATGCCTGGTACGCATAGATAAAAAAAATATTTTTTGCAAATCTTTTAGGTACGTTTTAAATACGACTTGATATATTTTGGGTACGGCTAAATATACTTTTTATTAAAATTAATTTAAAATTATATTATTTTGAATTAATTTTTTTGGTTTTTTATTTTTTTATTATAAAATTATTAATATATAATATTTAATACATTAAATAAATTAGTTAAATATTTTATTAAAATAAAAATTTATTAAATTATACATAAAATATATTTTATTAGTTAAAATATATTATTTATCTCTCAAAATCTATAAAATTTACTTATTTTTTATATATACTTACGTACTCATATCTCATTATTTTTAAAATTTTCGTATCCTGTCGTATTCATATTGGGTATTAGTGCAACATAGCATATAAAGTTAGGATACCAGATTGAATAAATTGAAATTTTAGAAACTAGATTAAAACATGAATATAACTTTATGAATCACTCTGTCTTTACGCCAAACTTACTACGAATTTTGCCTATATACCCCCGATGGAATAGTTTTTCTTTTTTTTTTTTTTTGTCTGTTTCCTTACCATTAATAAGAGTAAAATTACGCATGTAAATTCCAAAATACCACAATCATACAAAATTTATTGAAACTGTGTACATATATGAGATGACTTTGTTCAATAAAAAATTTATAAGAGAGAATGAATTTATCATTACTTTCATATTTCAATGTTTATTTTCTCTCAGTATATGAGTATAATTGATTTGTTTTAATTTATTGTTGATATAGGAGGAACTTTTGCCTTATATTCATTGATATGTCGGTATGCAAAAGTGGGAATGATCCCAAACCAACAAGCAGAGGATGAAAAGGTTTCGAATTATCGGTTACAATTGCCAAGTAGCAATCGTACAAAGATAGCTTCCAAGATAAAGTCTTTGTTAGAGAACAGTTCATTTGCCAAATACATGTTATTGATTGCTACCATGATTGGTACTTCCATGGTCATTGGAGATGGCATCCTTACTCCTTGCATATCAGGTTTTTTTTTTTTAAAAAAAAACTAGGTTTGTTGTTATTTAATGCTTTGTGTGATGAGTGGTAAAAATTTAACAAATTCATTTTTTGTGTCTAGTTAACGTATACATGAATTATATTTATCTCACAAAAGATTCTATGAAAATGATTTTATAATTTTTTAGCTTTTTCATATAATTTATCGAAGGACTTGTTATAAGTATTCATTATTTGTTGTTATATATATACTCAACAAATTTCATGTATGTTTTACATGAATACTTAATATAAAATTGAGTTTTATACAAATGAATAAATAAAATACATGAAAGGTGCATTTTTTTTTTGTTGCAGTTTTATCTGCCATGGAAGGAATTATGCAAGCTACTCCTGCAATGACAAGAGGTACTTTTTTTTTTTTTTGAAAAACAAAAATTAAGTATAAACCTTGTTATAGTATTTCTATGGGCATGTTTGGAAACAAAAATTACTGGAATTGAATGGATACAAGAGATGGAAAAAAAATATACTTAATTAATAGCACTCAAGTAAGATATGTGGTTTATATATATAATAGAGTGAGGTCCAATTACAGAGGTAGAATAAAAAATTAAAGCAAGATATAATAGGGGCTGAGCTCAATTACAATAAAATCTAATCTTTTTGAGTTTTTTTTTTTTTAATAAAGTAACTCTTTTTATATTTAATATTTTTTTTAGCCAAAATCAGTCTTCATTTTTTTTTCTTGTGTCTTCCAAAATTAGTCTGTTTGAATAATAACACAATAATGTGGTAACTAATATTTTTCTATATTGTTTATTGACAGAAAAAGTTGTTTGGCTATCGGTTGTGGTTTTGATATTTCTATTTTCCATACAAAGATTTGGATCAGACAAAGTAGGCTACACTTTTGCACCAATTCTGACCCTGTGGTTCTTTTGTATTGGTTCTATTGGTGTTTATAACATCATCAAATATGACCCCACTGTGCTCCAAGCAATAAACCCTTTGTGTATAGTGAACTACTTTAGGAGGAACAAAAAAGATGCTTGGATTTCTCTTGGAGGAATCATTCTTTGTGTTACAGGTTCACATCTTTTTACTTTTCCTTCTTTAATTTCCATATTAAATTTTTGCCTATATTACCATTCCGCTATTTTTGTTTTCAAATTATTATCAAAACATAAAAGTAGTAAATAAATTTTGGAAAAATGTGAAATTATTCAAGTCAATAAGTATTTACCCTTAATTGTTATTTAATTACCAAATTTAAATTTAAGATGCTACTGCAAAAACTAATGTTATATTGACTTAGTCTGATCTTCCTAACTGTTCCTTTTCCTTTTTGTATATTAAAATAATTTAATAAATCCAATTTGAAAAATAACAATATCAAACAACAAAAAAAATTGTTTTGTTTTCTCTTATTTCAAACCTTCTTCTCCTATTTATAATTCGTATAATTTTTTAATTAAATTTTCAGTTTTTTTAAACGTTATATATAGATTTTTTGTATTTATAATAAATTTTCTAAAAGTTACTTTTTCTTTAGAAAATATATATGTTACACGCATGTAAAAATTGGCTAACTTATTCTTTATATATTCTTCTAATTCATATACTTTTATGAAAACATTTTTACGGGAACATCATATCATGAATTGTTAGAAAAGTCAATCAAATATTTTTAGTCGAACATTTCAATTTATTTAGCTATTTATAATATATCTTTACATGAACATAATTCTATGTGAGTATCCCCTCTTCTAAAAAAATGTCACTCCATTTAATTAACATTTATTATGACGTGTAGTAAGAGATGTAATGCAAGTTATAACAATGCATGAAAATGGTGGAAACAAATGTATGTGCAGGAGCTGAGGCACTTTTTGCTGATATTGGTCATTTCTCAGTAAGGGCAATAAGGATAAGTACGTGCAGTATAGTTTACCCTTCTATCATGTTATGTTATAGTGGACAAGCATCTTATCTTCGCAAACACATGGATCAGGGTCCAAATACATTTTATGCCTCCGTCCCAGGTCATATTATTTTTTAACTATTATTACATTATTATTTTAGTTACAATAACTTGGGTTAAGTGTCTCCATCATTAGAATTTATAAATTTTTCTTTAGTAGTAAATGTTATATAATAATGATATTTATTTATCATCCTCAATCTATATTAATTTGATCTTATTGTGTTAAATTATTATAGAAATTTGACATGGAGGTTCGATCTATGTATGTTATGTATAGGAAGAATATAAACTATATTTACAAAATCTCTCGTACAATATTACACCGTTACTTAAATGTACATATTAGTCTGATTTCTGGGAGGTTTAATTTCTCATCTAATTCGATTTGGGTGAATGTTATAATGCAGATGCCCTATATTGGCCAATGTTTGTAATTGCAGTGATGGCAGCAATCATAGCATCCCAAGCCTTGATTTCTGGGGCATTCTCTATAATACAACAGTCTCTTGCATTGGGGTGCTTTCCTCATGTGAAAGTGGTGCACACGTCAGCAAAGGTTTCAGGACAAGTTTACATCCCTGAAATTAATCACATTCTCATGCTGCTTTGTATTATCGTCACTCTTTGCATTAAAACCAGTGCGGCAATTAGCAATGCTTATGGTAATTAACTATAACTCCTTCTTATAACTTTCTTCTTTAACTTTTGTTTTGTAAAATTTTTCAGACTCAGAAACAAAGCTAAGACAAAAACAATTAAAAAAAATGTTTTTTTTTTTAAATCAAGTATCATCAATTTTTTTATAAATAAAATGAAATCAGATAAATACATTAAAAAAATTATTTTCACTTGTTTTTAAATCTGTCTAACTCTTTCTTCAAATAAAAGTATATCTTCTAGTATTATTTTTATATTTTTATCTCAAACTTGTTAAATATTTGGCGGCTGAAATTTGGAGCTACAATTAAATTCGCTCCTAAAATTAAAATAGCATCAATTGACTCCACTTTTATGGTTGTAACTCAAGTTGATCCTTTTATAAATTTTTATTAAAAAAATGTTGATATGATAATCAATTGTCCGTATTGGATTTTCATATAACAATGTCGTGATCTGTTATCGCTGGCACAATACCAAATGATGTCATCCGAGGGCAAAGAAAGTTAAAATCTATCTCACACAACACATTGAAAGATAGATTTTAACTTCTTTCGCTCTCAAATGACATCATTTTGGTACTGTGTTAGCACGAATAGATCACAACATTGTTTTATTAGAGTCCAGGGATAATTAACGCCACATCAACGTTTTTTTGACAGAGAATCTTAAAAGGGCCAATACGAGTCACAACCATAAAAATGAATGACCAATTTGATACCATTTGAATTTTCAATGCCAATGTGATTGTAGTCCTAAATTCCATGGGCTAATTTGATATTTAACTAAATTTTAGGGGTCAATTTGATATTTAACTATAAAAGATAAATATTCCAATAAAGATTCAATAATTGCCTTCTACTTATTTGTTCATGTTATTAGCTATTAGATTTGAGATTATGTGGGTGTAACTCAACCCAAAAACTAGCTTATGAGGTGATGATGTGGGACTTGTAATAAACTAGCTTCACACTTAGGAATAATCAACTAGAGCGTAAACATAAAGTGGCCCGGTGGGTGGCCCAGCTTCATTGAATTTGATAGGCTCTGATACCATCTTAAAATTGAGATTACGTGGGTCTAACTCAACCTCAAAAGTTAACTCATGCAATGAGAGATGTCTCACACTTATATACTCTCAAAGACATGGGACTTGTAATATTAGCGTCTCTCTGTCTAACAATCACACCTTGAACTTGCAAGCTATTAAAACTCTGACATATATATTTACATAATTTTGAAAATGCAGGAATTGCAGTGGTGATGGTGATGACACTTACATCATTTTTCATGGTTATAGTGATGTTAATGATATGGAAGACAAACGTGTTCCTAGTAATTGCATACATTGTTGTCTTTGGAACAATTGAACTTGTTTATCTAAGCTCATTACTATTCAAATTCAAAGAAGGAGGGTATCTTCCTCTGGCATTTGCTGTAGTACTAATGTCCATCATGTTCACCTGGAATGATGTGCATAGAAGAAAGTACTACTATGAATTGGAGAACAAGATGTCCCCAGAAAGGGTTCAAGAGATTATTGCGAGCACAAATGTTTCCAATGTCCCAGGATTGGCCATATTCTACTCTGATCTTGTTAATGGCATTCCACCAATTTTCAACCACTACATAGCAAATGTGCATGCATTACACTCTGTCCTTGTGTTTGTGTGCATCAAGTCATTGCCTATTAGCAAAGTTCCGGAGGAAGATCGGTTCCTCTTCAACCGAATCAGGTCGAAAGAGATCAATGTGTATCGATGCGTCGTGAGATATGGCTACACGGATCTTCGCAACGAGCACGAGCCTTTCGAGGTTGTGCTGGTCAGAAGGCTTAGGGAATTTGTAGCTGATGAAAAAATTTTAGGGCCACAAGAGAATAATAACATCCAAAGTGGTGAAATTATGGTTGAAGAAGAGGATGGTGATGGAGTGATAAGAAGTGATAATGCTATTGAGCAAGCAGTGAATTCAGGTATTGTTCACTTTATTGGTGAAAGAGAGGTGATTGCTAACAAAGGATCCAATATAGGGAAGAAGTTGCTGATCAACTATGCATACAATTTCATGGTGAAAAACTTGAGGCAACACACAAGCAAAGTGTTTGATGTTCCCCATCAACGTATGGTCAAAGTAGGAATGATTTATGAGCTATAACTCATTGGTATCAAGCTTGTTATTATAGGAACTAGGAAGGTATTTAGTACGGTCTCTATGGTTACGGTGGCTATGATGACTATATAGTCACTTTTCTTTTTTATTAAGGTAACACTTTTTATTTTATTTTTAAATCAATAAACGTTATTATATAATAATAAAAAGTGTTTAATTTTAGAAACACTTTTTAAACGTTATTATAAAGCCTTTGTTCTATTGGATATTATTCACCTGCACAAATGTACTCATGATAGCCAAACCTTACTAACGGTTTGTTCGAATGTACCCATGCGAGGTTTTCCCTTTTCATTTTAAAAGAAGTTAGAATAATGAAGTTAAGACTTTACAAGCTGAAAACCAGTCATTGCTTCAATTACTCATGAATTTTTTATAGATGGAACTCGTTCTCAAGTGCATTCTGTACACACAATTTCGAATTCAAATGCTGAATTCCTAAAAGTCGATAATGTGCTTACATACTACTACATTACTTGATGTACAATTCAGCCTTTATCCCTCAATTAACAGTCACACGGCTAAATTCGAACATGGGTGGCTAAAATTGACACTAGTTGCAGCTACCCATGGGATTCGCGTTCTTGACTATCCACGAATGCTCCATTATTTTCTGAAGCGAGAGCCTTCTTGAGGAGTCTTTTACCAAGAGCTGCATCAATTTACAGATTGTAGTAAGAACAGCTAATTATGTTGATAGAAGGTGTATGATTACACCTAATTATGGATAAGCAGATAAGAACATACCCGACTAATCAGATTCTTTGCTTCTAAAGAAACAAATGGCGTAGCAGGGAAGGATAGGTCAACCTTCATGATCCTATACAAAAATTAAATACATTAAATACCATAACAGAAGTGACATTGTTTGAAATTTGAATAATGAATACAGATTAGTCTTATCATGTACTTCCCATATGTACCTTTTGAAGGTATCAGCTTGACTCTCAGCCTCAAATGGAGGAGCGCCATAGAGGAACTCATAACAAAGGATACCCAGAGTCCAGTTATCGACTGCATAATCATGAGCTTTGTTTTCTACCATTTCGGGAGCTAAGTAGTCCAATGTACCGCACATAGTATGTCTCTTGCTTCTAGATTGTACAGACCAACCAAAGTCTGCAATTTTAAGACGACCCTGCAAGTAAGCCATTATCATACTAGCTACTCTAGTCCATGTAAAGTACAAATCTAATTAGTTGATTCAACTTTACTAAATGTTATCATCATACACAGTATAGTAAATTTCAGTCTAAGATTTTCTTTTGTTTTTTTTCCCATTCCACTCTCTAAAAGTGAGCAAATAAGCCACTTGTGCTTAGTTTCCATTTTCATTTTCAGTGTTTTCAGTTTTCAAAATTTTGTGAAATCAGACAGGATTTTATTATTTTCATTATTCTCTCTTTTTTCTTCACAGAATCTTGAAAATCAATAACACAGAGAATGAAAATGTAAACTAAAAGCACCTTAAATGGTTTGGAGAAAAATGTGAACTTTAGGAGGGAATTTTGTAATTTTCAAAACACAACATAATCATTAAGAGGCCAATAGAAGATTTGCAGAAAAAGGAGTCAAATGAACTGCAAAATGTTGTATTGACAATATGGGGATACTTAACGAGAGATATTAGATAGTTTAGTATCCACATAGTTTGCATAAGAAGTTAAGAACCCAGGAGGTGTAAAGGGAGAACAATACCTCATGGTCAAGCAACAGATTTTCTGGTTTGATATCCCTATGAATAACATGCTTCTCATGACAATATGCCAATGCCTTTGTGAGACTCAAAATATACTAAAATTTTCAGAAAAACAGAAGTTAGAGTCAGCATAATATGAAAGACTTGCTTCAAAGAGTAGAATGATGTTAAGCATAGAGCGTAACAATTTCAGCCAAGACAAACTTTCAAATAGTTTCTAACCCAGATTCACTTGATTTCTCTTAGTTTTGCTATTTACACACCATTTTTATACCAGTCACGCAGATGATACACATTGGTCTCTACAGACTGTATGGATATTAGATAATCACACCACATGATAGAATCAGTTAGCCTCTAGGAACACCACATATTGCACCTTGATACAAGTACCTTTTCCCTTTCTCCATGTAGTTCCATATTTTACAGCATGTAAATGCAATTGCTTTACTTGCAATCATTAATCTCACACACAAACACACATTCTCACAGTAAGGAAGAATTACCGTGGCTGCCTGCATCTCAGTGAGGTGGCCTCTTTTTCTAAGCTCCTTGTAGAGCTCACCGTTGTGAGCATATTCAAGAATCAAGAAAACACGCTCTGCATCATGAAACCAGCCATATAGTCGTAGAATATTTGGGTGGTGAAGGTTGGATTGTATTTCCATCTCCCTCCCTAGCTGATGATTAAGTCTGTACTTCTCAATTTGTTCCTTGAATATAATCTTCAATGCAACTACATATTTGCTCTAAAACAAATAAATAAATCAAATCAGCCCAATTGAATATTTAGAAATTAATCACGCTAGATGTTTAGTTTTAACAACATTATTTTCATAGTATTTAACTCATACAATATTATGACTAGTTCAAAATGTATGCATACAATGTTATATCTTATATGATTTTACTTTATATAACACTTCAAATATCATATTAATTTAATCTCTCTTTTTTCCTTTACGATTAAAACTTGAGCATCCAGATACAATCACACATTCCACTCATAA
Source organism: Stylosanthes scabra (assembly GCA_036250425.1). NCBI lineage: Eukaryota > Viridiplantae > Streptophyta > Magnoliopsida > Fabales > Fabaceae > Stylosanthes > Stylosanthes scabra. The sequence continues at coordinate 58,363 of JASCZI010181414.1, forward strand.
CAACCAAACAGAAAAACTAAGAAAATAATAATAAATAAATAATAGAGAGAGACCTTGACTTCTCTAGCGACGTAGACTCTGCCGAACTTTCCTCTACCAAGAGGTTTTCCGATCTCGAAGTCTTTGAGGGACCATTGCCACTGCAAATTATCTTCTTCCATTGTTTTTTTAACTCTTCCTACGTAAAATAAGGGATATCTTTTCTTTTTTATATCCTTAAAATCGGAACATGGAGATACATGTGTCACTATATCCTTCTTCCCGATGCGTTTTTTTGCTTTGCTGTATTGGTGTTGAAAACTCACCAAATGAGATGAAAGCTGGAAATCCCCAAAGTCTTTACAGCAAAACTAGAAAAGAGGAGATGAGTGGAGATCTGACCAGCGGCGAGAGAGAGTACAGAGAGAGGCACATAACAGCAGACAAGAGCAGATCGGGGCGAGGTCAAAGAAGTGGGCTGCCGTTCTGCTGACGACGATTATGCTTTTTTTTGCTTTGCTGTATTGGTGTTTGAATTTTGTTGAATCAATGAATCCAAATTAGAAAAGATAAAAATAATAGTAATAATAATGGAGATTTCTATAATGATTTTAGAGACACCTAACATGTTCGGTTATATTTGTATGCATATTGAAATTCAGGTATATCACCAAAGCAAAGCAAAGTTAATAATATAATATCTCATAACAATTTTGCAAATGTTGTACAATAACAATACAATCTTTACAATTTCACTTTATCTTAGTCAAAAAATTAAATGCATCATCAAACATAGCACCGCATACAAGGTGATTTCTGAGATCTTCACTGTCAAAAAGTTGCATAAACTTGTACCTACCTCACAAAAAACTGCATTCTATTCTGGTACTTTTCTTTTTCCCCATTTACAACAGAGATCTTTTGCAGTGTTGAATCTCTCTCCTAACCTTTACCCCAAAAAAATTGATGAGGTGGGGATTTAAAATAAAAAAATAAAATGCATTGAAGATCAGAAGTACTAGGCTTCTAACACTAATATTGGTAATTCTTCCAACACAAAAATCTACCATTTAAAATGCAAATTTGCAGTACTAGGCTTCTAACACTAAGCTGTAACATTTCTCAACAATGGCTAAAGAGGACAACTTACTTGAGACATAACAAATGCATTGAAGATCAGAGTGTTTTTCACTTTAATTGCATGATCATTTCTGTCATTTCAGAAGCTTATCAAACAGAATTCCTGTGTAATCAGGAATGTTCATAAGTTCTGAAATGTCCATAGCTACTATTTTGTCACTGCACTTTGAAAATTCAAAACAACATTAACAAGATCTATTTCTTCTTTCTGTCACTGCACTAGTGAACACAACCAGTTTACAACATTGAAAAAGATTATATGCAGTAGAACACAACAACCAATTGAGGATTAACTACTGATTAATAAATCTAACAACTAGTAAGCTAACAGAGTAGAAAAAAAAAAAAAACAGAACCAGTAAAATGGCGAAATTGAAGGAAGGAAAATACCTCTTGAAGACTAGACCGGTGACACAAACGGCGACACGAACGGCGAGGACGAGACCAGCATCGACGATACGGGCGACGATGGGACCGGCGACGACGCGACCGGCGACGAAGAACGGTAGTGTGGTTGGAGGTTCTGTCTTGTGTCTTCTGATGAGGGAGGAGGTTAGGGCTTCTTGATTTGGGGAAGAAGGGTGGGAGCTCGATGCTGAGCTCAGCTACCTGTTTTGAAATTTTTTTTCCCCCCTGAATGTGAAACGACGTAGCATAGTATATTTTTCAAAAACCGGAGGTCACCGGTTCTGAGCGGTTTTCAATTTTCCGGTTTCTATGTTCAAACCGAACCAAAGATATCACCAGTTCATAGTCTGCCGGTTCAACCGGGCAGCCCGGTCCGACTTTTAATGTGATGAGTCCCAAAATAATAAATGCAAAAGCAGAAGAAAGAGTAACCAAGTTGATTGAAGGCAGCGACAAGGTGCAGCTCAGCGAAGATCGCAACAGAAGGAACGACGATGAGATCAGCGTTATCGCGGAAAAGAAGAGAGACAACACCGTAAAGGAAGGCAGCAGTTGGGACCTGGGCAGTAGCAAGGACAGAGACAATGGCGCAGATCCGAGTTTGCTATTGACGGTGACGACAACAATTTCCAGTTTTGTTGGAGCAGCGTCGCGTGAAGAGGAGGCGGCGCGGGTGGCAGTGGCGGTAGGCAGAAAGAGGGGGCTAGGGCTCCCAAAGATGTAGACTCCTTAAGAGTTTCTCTACTGTAACGTTTGTATATTTTTGTCATAATTTTTAATATTTCATAATATTTTTGTCAATTTCATAATCTTTTGGATGCGTTTGAGACTAGAAGACTGAGACTGGGGGACTGAGAAACTGGGGGACTGAGAGACTGAGACTAAATTAGGTTTGTACATTGGGTATGGTTTAAAATGTATAAAATTGAGATGTGTGGAGACTTAAAAGAATGAAATAACTAAAATATCCTTACTATTTAAAAAATAAAATAAAATAAGACCCTAATTTTCTTTTCTTCATCACTTTTCCCTTTCTCTAGCCGCCACCATCCACGATTAAAATCTGCAGATCCAATTAACAAATACATAGGTACAAATAAGATTCAATTGAAACAAGCATATGATGAAATTTAAAAAAAAAAATGCGTGTTAATTGAAACAGGAAACGACAATATGTATCAAAGATTCCTCTTGTGGAGATTGAGTGCAATTGATCCCAATTTGTGGCAACAGGTCCAGATTCCTTCTTTAATTGGTGGCAACAAGTCTAGATCCTATTGCTCATTTTGATACTATTCAAGCCATAGAGCTGGTAGCTTATGGGAAACAATCTGACCTTAACTCAATCAAATGGTCGAATCATGTATACGAAGATTCAACAAAATCGTAAGTTATATGTTGATGACTACTAAACACGTAGATAAGGGGCAGTGCTAGAGACAACAATAAGAAGAAGGATATCCAAGACTAGAAGAAGAAATGGATGAGAGAAACGACGATGGGGAATTGGGAAAGAGAGAGTAAAAAAGGCAAGCCCTAATTATAGGGTTAAAGTTGGGATTTTATAAATTATGTAAGGGATTTGGAGAAAAAAAGTTATTAAAATTTCAATTTCAGTCTTTACTCCTTAGTCTCCCGGTTCCTTCAAATCAAAGGTACTGAAAATATTGAAATTTTGAGGACTGAGACTGAAATTTCCCATCCAACAAACACAATACTGAGTTCTAGTCTCCTAGTCTCAGTCCCAATTTCTCTTACCAAACGCTATCTTATGGTTATTTTTTTGTAACTAATTATTTATTTGATGATCTATAACTAAAATTATTGTAGAGACTAAAATAAATAAAATGATTAAAATATCTTTGTTAATTAAAAAAATAACCCTAATTTCTTAATTCCTTGTCCTACGTTAATAATCTTATCTTGATTTTCTTAATTTGACGACAAAAACAAAAGCTTTAATGCCCTTTTCACAAAATGCTAATTTCATTTATTAAGAACAAAAAAAAGAAGAGGCAAGAAAAAGACATGAAGATTGATATATCTAACAAAATAAAAAACTAGGAAACTCAGTGTGATTAAAATTTGTTGAACATTAAATTGTCTAATTAAAAATTCTAGAGAAATTAATTTGAGATTAGATAAATAAATAAGACAATCTTTTTATTTATTTTTATCTTTATAATTTTTATGTATTTAAAACACGGATTTTTTTTATAATAAATATAATAAATGTAATATTTACCAGATTGAACATGGGCTGAGAAAATTGCAAATTTAGGTTGGTGTAGCTTAACACGGGTTATGTAAGCCTAATATGGTTTTTTTGAGTAAATTGGTCCAGTGTAGCCTGTCTTATGGGGCTTTTTTTGGCTGCTTCCTAACACGGATTTGGGAGGCCCGTGTTAGGCCCTGTACCTTTTTGGATGGCATATAATACGGGCTTGTGCACATTGTGAAAGCCAATTTTCTATTTCCTAGCCTGTGTTATGCCAAATATCAGATGTAGTAATATTCAAATATCAGTTATATAAAAAACTATTTTCATAAAGACAAATTTGTATGTCCATTCTCAATAAATTAAAATATTGAATACCTTGTATATGGAACGTGTCTTTCGATGACAGTTGATATTGTACAGTGAAATTATAAGGTTTCATTAATTTGTCATTATTAATACAGAAAGAGCTTGATCTCCTTAACATGAAACAATGTTTTTTAAAATTCAAATAATATTTTTTAAAATTCATTAAAAATAATCTGATCAATAATAATTTATTCAAAATTTAAATACAAATAAAAAATAATTTAATTTTTTAAATATTTTTTCAATTATAAATGCTAATAAAATTATTTGCTATAAAATACATTATTTAATTATTTTAAAATATAAAAATTAGAAATCTCAACTTAATATTTAAATACTATATAAGAAACGTATAATATAATTTATATAAGAATATAAAATAATTAAAGAAATAAAAATTACAATTTTTAATATTCATATGTATGTATATATTTTCTTAATAAATATAAATATAAATATTTTGTAAATTAAAAGGAAAAAAACAAATATCTTGGTCTGGTGGGCAGGCTCGCCCCGCTAAAAGTCGCCGATTCGACGGTGCGGACTTGACGGATTTGTTTTATTTGGTGGGTTCAAAATCTTAGTTTGGTCCGCCTTTTTGGCGGGTTTGGCAGATTTATCTAGTGAATTTGGTCCGTTTTACCACCCCTATGAAACATTCATGTGTGAATCATATGCTTGATGTGACTATATTGGCCTAAGTCCAAGTAAACATAAACCAACTTGATTTATTT
>JASCZI010181414.1:66508-83224 GCA_036250425.1 Stylosanthes scabra
AGACATAGATTGATCGTTAAGCTGGTTGGAAATTCAAGAGTTGAAGGGATTGATAGTGGAGAGAAGGTCCTAACTGTATACTTCCTGGGCATTGAAATCCCCATTTGGGTGCTGTTCTTTGCTCTTGGAGTCTCATCTGACAGGGAGGTGGTAAAGCTCATTGATTTTGGGTACGATGATGCCAGGGTTGAAAATATCCTTCTTGCCTCTATCCGTGACGCTGATGAGAATAAGAATTGTTCTGGCTTCCGTAATGAGAAGAATGCAGTGAGTTTAATAGAGAAGGGTATTAAAGGTGTCCAGTTTCCACCTCCAGAACCTGTTGAAGACTGCCTGAGAATGTATATTTTTCCCAACATGGGAGGCTTGAAGAAAAAGGCACGCTTCCTTGCATATATGGTGAAGGGTCTCTTAATGGCTTATACTGGCCGCAGAAGGTGTGATAACCGGGATGATTTTCGAAATAAGAGACTTGAGTTGGCTGGGGAGCTTTTAGAGCGCGAGCTAAAAGTGCACATTGCACATGCACGGAAGCGAATGTCAAAGGCACTGCAGAGAGACCTCTATTCTGACCGTGAGGTCCGACCAATTGAGGGCTATCTTGATGCTTCAATAATTACAAATGGTCTCCAAAGAGCATTCTCGACTGGAGCATGGTCTCATCCTTATAAGAGATTGGAGAGGATTTCTGGTGTGGTTGCAACTGTTGGGCGAACCAACCCTTTACAAACTATGGCTGAGTTGAGAAGGACAAGGCAGCAGGTTCAGTACACTGGAAAAGTTGGGGATGCTAGATACCCGTAAGTTACTTTAAGCTCTGTCTATTATAATTCTTTTTTATCCCCTCTCCTGTTGCAGTCAGGCAGTGGGTAAGCTGTGCATTAATGGAAATTTTAAGCCTACTTGATTGAATGGTCATTCATGCTATTCTTTCTGTCTTTTGGCATTTGTGTCTGTGAGTGGTTAACACAGGGAAGAAAAGTTGAATGTAAGACTTAAGTTGTTAACAGGGAAGAAAATTTGGGTTTTGTTCAGCTGTCAACTAGATTTGTTTGTGCTCTTAGCTGTCAACTAGATTTGTTTGTGCTCTATGCATGACCCAGAGCCTATGTGAGTTTCATTGTGAGTGTTTAGATGTCTTCCATTTCTGTAAAGTGCCTTGATTCTGAGGAGATATTTATACATTTAGTAGCTCTGAATTTCCGATGGAAATGGTTGTGTACACCGTGTAAATATTAAAATCTTTTAATATATTTGGTCAACATTTATGTGCATACTTTTATGGATGAGTTCTCTAATTTAATGGTTGGAGTTGAATGATCAAATATGTTAGTTCACGTTTTCCTGTGAAGATGTGTTTTTTACTTTTTTTGACCCCATGTTAAAATGTAGCATTTCTTAATTTTGTAAATTTGAAACTTTGGGTTGTCTCCATGGAAAAAGTGTTTTACATTAGCAGTTATACTGATCAAAGTTTATTGTTACAGGCATCCTTCTCACTGGGGGAAGGTCTGCTTCCTCTCTACCCCAGATGGAGAAAACTGTGGATTAGTGAAAAATTTGGCTGTCACTGGACTGGTAAGCACCCAAATGCCTGAAAATATATTGCCTGAGTTGCTTGACTCTGGTATGGAAGAGTTACTTGATGACACTTCTACTGACTTGGGCAACAAGGATAAGATATTCCTAAATGGGGATTGGGTTGGTGTGTGCACAAATTCCAGTGCATTTGTTACAGATCTAAGAAATAAGCGGCGTAGAGATCAGTTACCACATCAGGTACAATTTTAATTTACTATTCTATGTTGGCTTATTGTTATTACAATAGCAAATTTTTAGATATTTATGGAACAGGCATTTGATTTCAAATTAACTGAACACGGATACTTTTAATAGGTTAACAACACACTTAAACCCTCAGATTGGATGATGAATTTACATGTCAAGTAAAGTAGTTGTGAAATATTCAATTTGAAACTTGGTTTCTATTGGGAAATTTATTGCTTCTGTGGCATTGTGTTTGTCTGCTGGATGTTTGGAGTAACCTGAGAAATATTGCTTTCATTGTAAGCCTTATATAGTTCGTCTATTATCCCCCATTTTTCTTAAATTTTGAAGGGGTGTAGAATGTCAGCATGTACGTCTGGTATTATTATTATTATTTAACATTGAATGTAGTCATAACTATTTTTCATTGCAGGTGGAGATCAAATTGGACAAATCACTAAAAGAGGTGCGCATAAACTCAGATGCAGGAAGAATTCTACGTCCACTTTTGGTAGTTGAAAACCTTCATAAGATAAAAGAATCAAAAGGAACTAAATGGGAGCATTCCTCTTTCAAATCCCTTTTGGAGAATGGAGTGATTGAACTTATTGGGCCTGAAGAAGAGGAAGACTGCCGAACTGCTTGGGGTGTCAGATATTTGTTAGGAAAAGGTGGCGACAAATACACCCACTGTGAACTTGACATGTCATTTTTACTGGGCTTAGGCTGTTCGCTGATACCATTTGCCAATCATGACCATGCGAAGAGGGTACTCTACCAGGCCCAGAAGCACTCCTCACAGGCCATTGGCTTTGCTACCACAAACCCCAACATCAGAGTGGACACCTTATCACACCAGTTGTATTATCCCCAGAAGCCCCTCTTCCGTACCATGACTTCTGATTGCCTTGGTAAGAAATGGTTTCCACTGGGTAATAATAATAAACTTCCAAAGGCTGAATTCTATAATGGGCAAGTCGCAATAGTGGCTGTTAATGTGCATATGGGATACAATCAAGAGGATTCATTGGTGATGAACCGTGCTTCTTTGCAGCGTGGTATGTTCAGATCTGAGCACATAAGGAGTTACAAATCTGAAGTTGATAACACAGAATCTAAGGAAAAGCGGAAAGATAATGTGAATTTTGGTAAGATACAAAGTAAAATCGGTCGTGTTGATAGCCTTGACGAAGATGGATTTCCATACGTCAGTGCAAATTTGCAAAGCGGTGATATTATTATTGGGCGTTGTGCCGAATCAGGAGCAGACCATAGCATAAAGTTAAAACACACTGAAAGAGGGTATGTTCAGAAGGTTATTCTATCCTCAAATGACGAAGGGAAGAATTTTGCTGTGGTTTCATTGAGACAGGTAGCTGGCAAAACCCAAATTTTATGAATGGTTGATGCTTCATGTTGCATATCTGAAAGCTAGCTTTCTTGTTAATTGAATTGTATTTCTTAACTGGAAAAAGCTGTTATTTGATGCTCTAGGTTCGAACTCCCGTTCTTGGAGACAAGTTTTCAAGTATGCATGGTCAAAAGGGTGTCTTGGGATTTCTGGAGTCTCAAGAAAATTTCCCTTTCACAAGACATGGCGTGGTTCCTGATATTGTCATTAATCCACATGCATTCCCCTCACGACAAACTCCGGGGCAACTCCTCGAGTCTGCTTTGGGGAAGGGCATTTCCCTTGGTGGTTCTTTGAGGCATGCTACCCCGTTCTCCACACCCTCTGTTGATGACATTATGGACGAGCTCCACAGGTACAGTTTGATTATGATACTTGAATGCTTCAAATATTGTTAGGGTTACATGTGTCAAATTATTTGGGTAATCCTCCAGAAGAACTTGTTTTTGAAGTTTGAACTACTCTTGCTATTACTGAATGACAAAAGTGTTATTTATTGTTTGCCATGTCTCTCAGGCTGTGGATAGCCACATCGCTTTGTTTGTGTCTCATTGTGAAGTTAGAAATCACTCCTCTTAGTTTATCACTCCTCTTAGTTTAATGTTCAAGCTATCATGTATTCTGTTTTTATACCTTGTGCTGACTGCTGAGCCCGACTCGTGTTGTTATTGCAGAAATGGGTTTTCAAGATGCGGGTATGAGAGAGTACTAAATGGGAGAACTGGTGAGATGGTTCGTTCTCTCATATTTATGGGCCCAACATTCTACCAGCGTCTACACCACATGTCCGAGGACAAAGTAAAATTCCGGAATACAGGTCCCGTTCATCCACTGACCCGACAACCTGTAGCAGATAGGAAACGGTTTGGAGGTATCAAATTTGGTGAAATGGAGAGAGACTGCCTCATAGCTCATGGTGCATCAGCCAACCTGTATGAACGGCTCTTTACGCTCAGCGACTCCTCTCAGATACACATCTGTGGTAAATGCAAAAATGTAGCTAATGTGATCTTGCGGCCAGTATCCGGTGGCCGAAAGATAAGGGGTCCATACTGCCGCATCTGTGAATCTGTGGATGACATTGTGATGGTTAATGTCCCATATGGAGCCAAATTGTTGTGCCAAGAGCTGTTTAGCATGGGCATAAATCTCAAATATGAAACCCAGCCCTGCTAGAGAACCATTTTACTGCCATATTAACTTCATTTAAACTTGGTGTAGATATCATCTTGGGTCCTTGAATGCAAATTAACTACCCCATGAATTACTGAAGTTTAATTTTACTAATGCTTTCTTAACTTCATGTACACTCGGTGTAGAGATCAACTTGGTCCCAGGATTATTGACTGAATGCAAGTTAGTTAATTATGCACATGAATTACTGAAGTTTAATTTGAATGCCCTGTACAGCTTTTCTTTTTTCTGGAACTTTATACACGATGGTTAAAGCTTAAAAGTGACGGGTGTAATTTGTGTTTTTCACTTTTGATGACCAGAAAAGGAGAGGAGAAAAGGAAATTGATATTAGTTCTTTCACGAACAAAAATTCTATATTAAATTTAAGTGAGAAGGAAAGGAAATGGGGAATGCTTGGTGCTATAAAATTATGTCTACTTTTGGTCTTCTGTAAAATTATTCTTTTCAAACAGATCAATATATGGTACATCTGTCCACAATCCTTTATTAATTGGAAGCTCTATTGTAACAAATTAATGCACTATTTTGTACTTAACCTTCACATGGAATAGCAAAGGAGAGAAAAGGTAATTTTGCTAAATCTCAATTTTTATTCTTATCGTCTTCCAACATGCATTCACTTTCTTTCTTTTTTTTTTTTATGTGAATCTCAGCCACAAGGAACTGCAGTCTGCAAAGATGAACAAAGTCATTTTTTTTTAGATTGATCGAGTATGGACTTTCTCTAGTTCTTGAACAGGAACAGGAACAGCATAGGGTGAGTTCCAATCAGCATCAAAGATTTCCTTGAGCTGAGAAACAATGGCAGTGTTGTATGTCCCAAAGCTGACACCAGCTGTAGTATAAAAGTAATCCCACACAAGATTGCTAGTTCCTATGTGAGCCCTTGTATCACTAACTGCATATTTTCCATGATTCACTCTTGTAAAGTCAGGGTATATATTCCCTGTGCTTGATCCACCCTTAATTGCAGGTCCTGTCATGTTGAAACCTGGAATCACATAATATTTGATCTCAACTTTGCCAGAACAATTGTTGAACTTTGAAGAGGAGCAGAGATTGTTGGTGTAGAGAAGTGCCTTCAGGTACTGATCTGTGTTATTGATGTTGTGTGCCCAATATGCCACCAATAACTTCACTGTTGCATGCTTGGAGAACACAACCTGTTTGGTAAATTGTCATTGATAAGAAACAGAGCAACCAAAGAAAAAATAATTGGAAGTTGTTGATATTATATTATGCGAAGTTCCTTTATGTATCACTTAGGATTAATTAGAATCAATTAGGATCGGATTTGCTTAAGCAGTGTATGCAGCTATCCCCGCTGGAGGACTCACCCACCACAGCCAGGTGCACGACCTGGACTGGGTCCGGATTAATCCGGGTGATGTTCCGGATACCAGCCGGGCAACCAAAAAATGGGTCAATTAGGAATCATTAGGTTCTTCTTTATCATACATTGTAATTATCAGTTATCATTAGTTATTGTATATAAAATTCTCAAGGTGAGGACCTCAAGCTTTCACATTATAATCATTATCTAAACAGAAGTTACCTCTGATATTGCTGTGGATAGGGATGGCCAGAAAACTGTTGGGTCCATAAATTCTGATTGACCAAGCCAATCCATGGTATTGATTCTAACTGTCTCCTTCATTCCAACAGATTTAATTGTTTCAATCCATGCTTGCTCATCAGCCTGATATTTTCCGAATAATAGCTGCAGTAGCATAATGAGATGTTAAGTTTGCATCTCGAAGTGGGGACTGAGATTCGTTGAAAAAGAGCCTAGTTCTTATGCTTAGATTTAAGGATGAACATGGTAAAATTGTTTGAATCTTTATTTACCTCTGGAGGAGCAAACGAGAGATAGCTGACTTGGGGCAGCATTGTTGAATTGTTAATCCCAGGTGTTTGAATTGATACTTTAAACATGTGCGGATCGGATAGAATAGGATATCCTGTGACCCGAGGTGTCTCTACATCACGAGGAAGAGGCGACCTGCGACGACATAGTTGGAAACAGTTATTTTCAAGACTACTCCCTCATCATGCTTAAGACTCCATTAATCATAATTAAGTAGCAACTTTCTCAGTAAAATTTTCATAATGTTAGTAGTTCCTCACTTACTTGCACCTCACTTTAGGATCAATGAAATGTGACCAACAGGGAACCTTTCTTTCAACTTGCCATGTTTGATCAAACACTGTTTTCGTGTAATCGGAAGAATTAAGAGATGCAAGTTTCCACAAGTTGTTGAAATATACCTCAACCTTGTTAGCTATTGTTGGACAATCGGCAAAATAAATTCCAACTTCCTTGACCTAGAGCCACCACAATAAGCAATTAGAAAAATTCAGAGTTTCCATGGATAACAGTCTCTAACATGAAGAGAGGAAAATGGTAGCAATAACTAGCAAGAACATGTCTTAAGAGTACACTTGCTGCTTCACCTCAAATCCTCAACAACATTCATTGCCTATTGACATATTATAAATTTGGGTTGCATTTGTTTGAAAGCACAGGACCCTAAAACAAAGATACCAAGACACAAAATCGTGTTCTGTCCTTAACAAAAGGACACAGACTAGTAAAAGACAATTTTTATTTTTATTTTTTGATTGTCTTTACCTATTTTATCATTCTATTTTTTCTTTTCAAAATTTTGTGTGAAGAGAAAAATGAAGGTAAATTAAACTTTTTATAATTTGTTCTTATTATTGTATTTTGTTCTCATTGTCCTATCTTGTTCTGTTCCCAAAACCAAATACGGACAAAACAACCCTGAATTATTGAATTTACCTGTGTAAGAGATTTCCAATCATTGTTTGCAGATCCAATGTACACATCCCTACTATCAGATATCCAAACTTTTGCATGGACAATGCCTGAACCCCACCAATCCTTAAGCAGCAAAGTCACATTCTCGACGTTTGGCCTTCCGGCAGCGAGTTGCGACGGTTCTAAGGTAAATTTCGGATATACTCCAGAATGTGACAGTAGCCTACATCAATATCCATTTCAAATTTTGTTGATTCATTCAACATTGCACAAATGGAATTAAAAACATAGTATCAAAATGCACCTGATGCTAACATTTCTGTCCGCAGCTTCCTCCAGCGCTTGATAGAGTGCAGCACCTTCTTGAGCACCAAACTCTTGCATCTGCTGTTGAGTGTAACCATAATCACCGGAGCGAGGATCATCCGGCGAAGCAAGCAGCTCCCAGTACTGAGCAATTATGTCAAGTCTCCTGGTGGAGTTTCCAGCCATCCAACTTAGTACATCCCCTACCAATAATTACTCAACATAGTTAGAGAAAAGTAATTGAGATTTTTTCTTCTTAAATTTTCTATATCAAAAAACTGTGACTGCCAAAACATAATGAGAGTTTATATACCAGTAGAGAGGACACCAGGGACATGGAAGAGGTGAGGCATATTTGTTGGGATGGATTGGACCAGCCATGCTTGACAGTGTGGATTGGACGAAGACGACGAAGAAGAAGATGAATGAGCAAGGTTGCTCAATATAAACATGTAATACACAAAGTGGAAGAGACCAATCATGATACTTGGTTTCATCATCACTGCATTGTCATAGGAGAAATTGTTCCCACTCACATAATGTTAAGGTAAACAATGGACATGAATACTAGCTGTCATGTTTGACTTTCGATGGGGTCAAAGTTAAGCTACGAAATTTCAGACACTGTTTTTCTTTCTTCTTAAATCTTAAACTCTTTGTTATGGAATGATACAGAAGAGAATCTTGCTGGAATATACGGTATTGCATTAATTGGTAATTGCGTGATACATGTTATGTGCACACTTGGAAGATCCGTAAGTATTGGATCAGATACAATGTGCACACTAGCTCCAAAATATGCAATCATTAAAGTTTTTATTTATTTTTAATTATGAATAAACACATATTTTTATTTCTAATTGCATCAGTTTCTTTGTTTTCTATTTATTACAAATAAATCACGTTGACTTGTTCGGTGTACTCTTCTCATTGAATTTGACACCAGCAATTTAAACTCTATTGATTCTTTAAAAGAGATTTTTAAAAAGAGTTTAAATCTAGTTACAAGACATTGAGACAAGGACACGGATACATAAATTCGTGTTTGACAGATAAAACATAAACATTGAATTAGTGTTTTTGTGTCCTTAATAGGATGGATACTAATAATAGTTTTTTTTTGTTTTATCTTGTATTTAGTTTAGAGAAATGCTAAATGACCATCCATTTAAATTTATCTTAACCATCACTTTTAGCCATCAATTCTTTACACATTTATTTGTAGCTTAACTTCATGCTTTAATTAACACTTATCAACGTTGATGGCTAAATGATGGTTAAAATTAATTAAAAATATGGTCATGTAGCATTTCTCTTTAGTTTATCATCAAACATAACACAATATACTAATTTTGGTTGCAACAATATTAGGTAATCAATAGAAATTTAGCTATCATCAGCCAACAACTTAAATTGGATGTTCTATTTCTTTAGGTTTTTGATGTTCTATTTCTTTAGATTTTAGATGCTATGTTCTTTTTTTAGTTGCTTTAGACTTGGGATGTTGTATTTCTAAAAAAGTTATGGATGTTCCACTAGCTTTCATCGTGAATGTTCTATAAACAATAGTTACATATTGGTTACCTATACTTTTTCTTTTTATCGAGTCATGTTCTTAATATCATGCCGTTCTGTTATCAAAACTAAACGCGGCGGTATAGAGATTTGATTTATCCATTCCAATTTGAATTTGATGACAAACAAAAAGCAAAAAACACAAAGCTATTATAAATCATATGCTGCAATTAAGGGTAGTGATTCTATACAAAAGGGTGATAGTCATAGTAAATTGTAAGATACTAAACCATGAGATCACTACTTTATCCCAATGAACATTCTGAATGATGGAAGATCCTAAACTGCAAACATAACATCAAATCCTACCTCTACACTAACAACTTCATGAATCTCCATTAACTCCCTAAGAGATAGAATGCCTCTGGTGTCTCAAACCAGACGACTTAGTATTTCCATGGCCTAAATAAGTAGGACTATTAGACCAACTCCCTGAAGTCTCAGAGTTCCTATTATTATTCTCTTGCTGTCCTTTTCCCACAATCCATAACTTATCAATGATTCTCCTTGACCCCGACCGCAGCAATTGCATGCCAATTCGGCTGTTTTTGCTGTTCTTCTTACTCAACTTGCCATTTTTATGGAACTCTTCGTCGTTGATCCTCGGACAACTCATCGGCACCTTGAGAGATTGGCATCTGTTAATCACTCTCTTCTCACCTCCTCCTCCAAGGTGTGAAGGATCATGTGAATTGCTATGTAGTGCTTGAACTCTTGCAGCAGCTCTAACCTGCTCAAAAAAGAGAACCTGCACTATGACTCGAAGAGGAAGCCGATCATTCTGCGCAGCATGCGTGGAAGCACTCGCTGTCAGTTTCTTCACATCCATCAGTCCGCATAACTTCTTCCTTTCTGTTTTCGTCAAATCCGGATGCTTCTGAAGACAAGAAGGCTCAACAAAGTTAGAAACTAAAAACTGCTACAAATGTGAGAACAAAACTTCAAAGACAGATAATAGTTGAATCGTTAGATAGATTGACACGTTTGACTAACTGTTTTGCATAATATATGTTCACATCTAGAAATAACAGATTTTACAGCAGCACCAATAGTTCTATTTCAAAATAAGCCTACCTTCAAATAAATGTCTATAGCTCTGTATAGACCATCATGACATGGCCTAGCACAATCCGGAACTGATTGCGACAAATCAACGAAACTAGAGAGACCGAGATTAGGCTCATTCGCAATTTCTCCAAGGTAACCATCGATCAACTTTCCGATGTTCAATAAGGACTTATGTCTTGAGATATAAAGATCTTTTCCATTATCTTTCTCCTCAATAACCTCTATATTGCCTCTTCCTTGTTCTTGAATCAAGTATTGATTCAAAAGGCCTTGCACCAAATCAACATCATAAGTGGTTATCTGAGGAGATTTTGCTGGAATCAACAAGTCTTTGACACAAGCTTCATGCAATTTCGGGCTAATTTTCTTCGCCAAGTCTTCTCGTGCCGACTCATTTGCTCCAACTAGTATAGCAAATTTCAGAAGCTTCAGCAAGAAGCTACAAGAGCAACCGATGCCGTTATCACTTGGCAATAAACAGACAACTGTTTCTACCAGGGACTTGTTTCTTAATGCATGCTCATCCAAAGTCAATGCATCAATGGAATCAGGTAACCATCTCATTGCATAGACTTTTAGTGCCTCTGCAATCACAGCGCTATCCGTTCTTCCATTTGATTTCACACAAATCATTACTCGCTTGTAAAGATCAATGTCCAGCTCACATATATCTTCAACCCACCAATCCTTAGGAACAGATTCCATGTGATCTATAAGCATCATCTTGTGCTCAACAAGTTTATCTCTCTCTTTTAGCTTCCTATTATAAGTGTAGGACCAGAAAACCCTTGCTGGATCCATAGTAATCTTAGAAGCTATGGAACCTATGCATCTCTCAATGATCTTAAGATCCTCAGACCATGGCAGAAAAGAATTACAAGTTTGGAGGACAATTATAGAATCCTTCCAGCAACAGAAGATGCCTGAGTTAAGGAACACTTCAATTTTAAAAACTAAGTTCCCCAAATCGATATCCTCGGTCATCTCAAGATACTCGGCCGCACAACGAGTGGCTACGACATTGTAAGGATTAAGTGTAACAGTCATTTCATAACAAAATTTTGCACATATTTCAAAGGCCTTAGGTCCTCCTGGGAAATCATCCAAGTAAATTTCATCAGAATCCTCTTCACTAGCTTTCGACATCAACTTCTGTAATCGGTTGCTCTTGGACAATAGAGGAAACTGCAGCTCATAAAGGCTCAAAGTCAATATCACCATAGTAATTAAATCAACCAAATAATTTGTGGATATAAAGTTAAGATGACTAACAAAATGTGTACCTTATGAAGGTAAAACTTAACTCCACCAACATTAATGGTAACATCTGTGGCCAATTCAGATGAGACATATCTGCATGAGAAATTGAAATCAGCAATGCCAAGCTCATAAAAGGTATATTCTTTTCAGGGAAAAATAACAAAAAGTATATCAACACTATTAGCAAGTCAATCATCTTGAGCCAAGATTTTTTAGGAAAAAGATAAACTAACTATTGAGTATGTTGTTAGTTGTTACACATTGTTTTCATGTTGGCAGAAATCAGATAGGTCCAAGACCAAGGGCCCCAAAAACTAATAACATGTCTGAAAAGAAAAGAAAAAGGAATCTTTATGGACTTGTTAATGTTATGGCAGAGACGTGTCTGAAACCTCACCCTTAAAAGTTTAGATTTTGTGTCTAGCTAGCTAATCCTCATATGAATGAAGTTATTATTTACAAAAGCATTAAAACTAGTGCATAATAATAACAATTTAGATGCAGTTCCAAATTAGTACTAACTTTAATTTAACAAACTTGTCTCTTAGCTGCTGCACACATATATACCCCTCATGCGTGACAGATGACATTTCACTGTCGATAATGCTTTAGAACATGCTGAAAAAGCCTTATAGCCATGTTACCAAAAAATGCTCTCTCTCTCTCTCTCTCTCTCTCTCTCTCTCTCTCTCTGGACAAAGTCCCTAACCTTTACACACCCCATAACAATATCATAAATTCATATGCAATAATAACTCATCCGTTCAAGATTAAAGAATAAATAAAGGAAAGGGTATCATTAATATGTGAAATTTCATTTATCTCATCAAACCGATGTATTTATACAACTCTAATAACATCATGTTTTAAAAGGCCTTTCTTCCACCAAGATTGGAAATGAAGGGTTTTCAATCTTATAAAGGAAAAGAAAGAATCCAAGTGTGGACCACCTCTCTCTCAAGAATCCAGCAATAGAATGATAACATTATTTAAGTAACTAGAGTGGAATATAAAGGGTATGAACTTCTGAAAGCATTATTAAAGTGTATAGGAATCTATCTATAACTATAGCAGCAACTGTGCTAGAAAAATGCATGAAAATACCAAATTACTGAACATTTTTAATTCATTAATGGTGGGGATAAATAACACTGAAGATTAAAGAATGCATGCATGCATATGGAGGACTTAAATAATATAATGAAGGAAAGGGAAGAAAGAATGACCTGGAAGAGTGTCCTTTCGCTTGAAGGGAATCGGGTTTGGAACCCAACTTCATAAACTTCATATTTTGCTTTTGTATGTGAAAGCAAGCAAGCAGGTAAAGGGAGAGGATCACATAAATATAGAATATAGAATGAATGAAAAGGGTGAATAGGGTGAGGGTGAAGGTGAAGTTGCAGGCAGAGATAACAAGGTAGCTACTTAATAATAAGTGGGGAGTGTGTAGAGTTGGGCAATAATAACTAGCAAAGCAGGGAGAGAAGAAGAATGGGGAGACAAGGAGCGTTTTTGCGTGGCGTGTTGGGGTTGCAATGCAAAATGGGAATTGAATATGGTTGTTGGTTTTGTGGAGGAGGAAGGTGGAATGCATTTATGTCATGTTTTGATGCTGGGAATGGAATAACAAGAAGAAGAAGAAGAAAGAAAGAAAGAAAGAAGACAAGTGTTTGGTGTAATGGTATCAATGCTGGCAGAAGAAAATGTGGTCACTGGTCAGAGCTCACAGACTCAGACCATCATGAATGGATTGGTTGGTGCTTCTCTCTCTCTCTCTCTTGCAGGCCTATACTGTGTAGTGTGTAGAGGGAGCGACCACCACACCTACACACGATTCACCATCATTCAACTTAACTCTCCGCTTTTGCTTTTTCATAAATAAATAATAACTCTCTTCACTCTACACTTTTTCACTTGTAAATGTATTTCTAGATGAAAAACTAATACTTACTATGAATATACATCCAAGTTTGGATTCTGGATTCTACGCCTGTTCAATTTATTCCTCCCTTAAATATTGACAGTTTAATTTCTATTATATAATAATTTATTAATCAATAATAAATTTTAAAATAGATAATATTAAATAGAATATTATTTCGAATAATATAGAAAATAGTATCTAAATAAAGTTCTATTTGACATTAAAATAGTCTTTTATTTAATATAAAATAAATAATTTGGTTGATTCTATTCACATAAAATTATTGTTAGTTTTAACCTATCAATTTGAAAAATATAATGAAAAATTAAAAAGATTTAGAATAGTATGAATCATTGTTATAAGAATGGGAGTATGGGACTAAGTTGATTGGTTTAACTGAAAATCGACTACTAAATTGGTTTGGTTTAAGAAAAAAATTTAATAGTAAACCGATTAAGGAATTGAAAATATTGGTCAAATAATTGGTAAAATCGGTTAAATAGCTGGATAGCAAGTTTATTTTTAACCGTTAATTAGTTTAAAATTATAACAAAATGAACAACTATACATAGCCAAGAGATTAGGTCCAACAAATAGCCAATAATAAAGAAAACACATTAATATAATAACACATCATCTTACTCTTTATTTTCTCTTTTTACTGAAATAATAGCTACTAGCTTCTTCTTTTTCGCATGCCGCAAAGCCAAATCTGAAAAAAAAAAAACTGTTTTTTCCTTCTCCATATTTTCACTACCACCATTTCGTATATGGATCTTCTCGAGCTTGTGATGTCATTGTAGTTTTTGGTATGGGGTCGTCCTCATCAATGGCGAGTTTGGATGCTGAGGCAAAGACAGATTTTCAATAAAAACTTCAGATCTGCAATGGCTCCTCGTCAAGGACGAAACTGTTGTCAAGGTCGACATTCTCACTACTTCTTCACCTTCCGAATCTGATTCTGATTCCGACGAAAAAGATCGGCGAAAACATGGAAAAGATAAGAACAATTTCGATTTATTCTGCTATGGATTGACGATTGCGTCTTTTTTCTTTTTGTTTTTCTTTATCTTCTTTGCGTTGTTGTTGTGGTGGTGGTGTGGTGATTTTGTTGTTGTTGTTGTTGTTGTTATGGTGCTCCTGCTATTAGTGGTGGTTGTGATCGGATGATAAGTTTGGTCAGTTTCGGTCATTTCGGATGATAATTTGTCTTAGTTTCGAATGATAATTTTAGTCAATTTTGGATGATAAAAATTCATTGGCTCCCTAAAGATTCGCTAATATTGATTCCATAACACTGTTCATATATATATATATATATTCTTATTCTATATTTTGTTAATATATAATGGAGATACTAAAAGACTTAGTATTTAATTTTTTTTCTAAGATAACTTTTATTACTTATAATTAAGAAAAATATTATTTCCAAGATATAAGTCTAAATCTTTTAGTTAAAATATAAATTATTTATCTCAATTAATTTAACTTTTGATTATTTTTAAACCACTAGCATATATTAATAGAAGAGAATTTTTAACTAAATCTTTTATTATTGTTGTTAATAGAAATATTGAGGTGCAATGATGCGGTCAAAAGCCTATTACAAGATTCAGCATTGACGGATAAGTTTAGGTTCACATTAGGTAGTAAAATCATTGACATGTACTATATATATCTAACCCATAGACACCAAAAAAAGAAATATATATCTAACCAATCTTTACCCTGGTAAAATTATTATTATTATCGTTAATACTATACGTAACACTACATTTTCGTACAAACATTTATAGAAGTTTACGTATAAGTAGATTAATTATATTATTATTATTATTATTATTATTGGACTATTAAAGAATCGTATTAAATTGGGCCAGTTTATTGAT
Source organism: Stylosanthes scabra (assembly GCA_036250425.1). Classification (NCBI taxonomy): domain Eukaryota; kingdom Viridiplantae; phylum Streptophyta; class Magnoliopsida; order Fabales; family Fabaceae; genus Stylosanthes; species Stylosanthes scabra. The sequence continues at coordinate 81,688 of JASCZI010181414.1, forward strand.
TTATGTCGGAAACATTGCATATATATTGTGGTGATGGGTCTCAATATGATGAACCTTGTTTACCAACGATACCCATTTGAATCTGAAATTGTGAATCTCTTAGCCCAAAATTAAATATCACATATTCACGTGCTAAGGCCTGCACTGAACGAAACAAACGATGTGGGCCATGTTTTAAAATATTGAAAATATTTTAAATATACCCGAAAACACCGATATTCCTGTGTTTTTAGCCGTTGATTTTAATTATATATATATTTTATAATTAAAATCAATTAAGATAAACTGTTAAAAACACGGGAACACCTGGTTCCAGGTATACCGGAAACACTTCCTAAAATATTACCATATTTGCTTTTAATTCATCTCCACTACACCCAGTGCCTGTCATCAGTAACTTATTTCCAACGTTGTCGGTGCCTCCGCCCTCAAGGAATAGTGTCATTCACCTTTCATTTATTTTTTCCTCTTCAGTTTGCAGCCTCAGAAAACAGAAATCCTCAATTAATGAAATGAAATGAATGTCACTCTGTTTTTGTTTTTATTTAATTAATTTAAAACATCTTTTAAACGATTATTGTTCCAACGAATGAAATTTTGAAGTCTAGAAGTAGTTTTTTTTTTCTTCCTTAAATGCGCCATGATATTGAAAATAATTTTTAAGTTTCCGTGAAAATTGATTCTCATAATTTTTTGGTTAAGTGTGATATTTTATTATTAGAAAATGCTATTTGATTAAGTGGTTTTGGCTAACCAAATTTAAGTAAGTGATTTATTTCTATGCTAAATATAATATTATTTTAATGTCAAATAATATAAAAAAATTACACATAAAAAAGTTGTATTTGACATCAAAATAGTCTTTTATTTAGTATAAAAATAAATGACTTGGTTGGACTTCATTAGCCAAAATCACTTATTTACATAGAATTATTATTTGTTGTTTAACATTTTTTTTTTATAAATTTTCTTTTTTGTTTTACTTAAAAAATGTATAGTAAAATATAATTTATCATAACAATATTGACTATTGAGAGAAGAAAATTGAGATAGTCCATCTCCAAATTTCTGGTAATACGTAATTTCTAAAAAATTTTAAATTTGGTTTTACACGTGAAACTTCATTTTAATGGACGTGACAATCCAACTTCTGCTCTTGGATGGATTGTTTAAAATTTGATCATAATTCATATGATATGCATATCATTTTTTTTAATTGGATATGCATATCATCATTATGTATTTATGTTCATTTATTAATATTAATTTTCTGCACTTTCGGATCATTTCCTCCAGTTTCTGTGTCTGATTCCATAATGTCAATAATTTTTTCAGTTCACAAATGATAATCTGATACGCATCAAGTTTTAATGTGGTAAAACATTTTATTGCCTAAAAATCCATATAATGAACAAAAATAATTTTAAAAAACATGAATAATAAATAAGTCTTTAAAAATTTAGAAAAATAACAAAAATACAAAAATATTTAATATATATATATATATATATATATATATATATATATATATATATAT
>JASCZI010181415.1:0-13290 GCA_036250425.1 Stylosanthes scabra
TATATATATATATATATATATATATATATATATATATCATCATTTTATTTTAATTTATTTCATTTGCTTTGCATAGTAAACAACATCTTCAAAATATAGTAGCATCCACCTTGAAACAAAAATATATATACACGAAATTACTGATACATATATATTGAAAATAAAAATATTAAAAACACTTTTGAACTTTGATAATAGTTACACTCATAACTCGTGTGCGTATATGTTACGTAAATAAATAAAAAAAATTATCAACCATGTTAATTTTCACTTTTTGATCGAAAAGACATAAGATATATGAAACATTTTTCAAATATTTCAAAAGGGTGGTTTAGTTATTTTAATTATTAATTTTAATCATAAAATAAATATATAATTAGGATTAACAGTTAAAACTACATAAACACTTTTGTTTTCAGTATACTAAAGTAATGTTACTTACTTATTTATATTTTTTTTCATGATATTTCCAACTCGATAGGTCAAGGACTAATTCACTGTAGACCTAAGCTCTATTTAAGAGTTTAAAGGCGAACTAGTGAGCTGACAATTAGACTAACCCAAATTAATTAGTTATTTATCTATTAATCACAATCTTATTAGATTTTTTTTGGGTGGGGAAGAGTGTGATTAAATTAAGTTACCTGAGATAGCATTAATCCCATGGAAGCAGGTCTTGAAGAAGGAGGTGTTACCAACATGAAGTGAGTGCAAATCATCCGCAGATTTAGCTACCTGATCTCCATTATTGAAGCTTCTTTCTACTTTCTCATCACTCAGAAAGGGTATGGTAATGGACCTGTTTCCATCATCACCACCTGTAGCCATAACATATAATAACACAAACAAAAAAGATTAATTGTTTCTTTTTTTGATTTAATTTGTGTGCCTGTGATCGATCACTCAACACACTCTCCCTGTGTTTGTAACGAAAGAATGAAGGAAGAGAAGCACACACAAATGATGAGTTCCTTTATTTCCTGCTCTCTCAGTTTTATTTTTATATTCAAGCAATAGAGCTACAGCTAGGTGTTAAATTATTAAGCTTATATTTATTTATTATTTAAATATTTATTTTTAGTTTCATTGTGCTAGATCTACTCTGGACCCATCACGTTTGGCCTATTATGCTACCTGAACTACTACCAACATATATATATTGGAAAAATGGAATTTGCTAATCATGATTCATGGGTGTTTGCTATGGATTTTGAAGGGAAAAACAATTTGATTATTTAAAGTATATGTAGTTGTTGTAATTTGAATTATATTGTTGGCTTCTTGATTTTATTTTTAAATCCAATTCAATTTGATCTAAACTACTATTACGGTTTAGATTGGATCTCGGTTTATTGGGTTTATAAAAATAAAATTTTTATTATTAAAAATAAAAGTAATTTTCGCTCCGTTTTTATTTTACATTCACAAAATACTTACTAAATAATAACAATATATGAATGAAATAAAAATGGTACGCATGTTAACCAATTAAGCCTATTATTATAAGTAAAATTTTAAATTTCGTATAAAATAATAATATTATATCACATTGTGTTGTTAGAATTAGATTGATTTTATTATTTTTGAAAAGTAGATCCAAATATCAATCTAATCTATGCCGCATTTTGTTAAAAATAGAATCAATTCAAATTTAAATTAGTATGATTTTGATCAACTTTGGATTTAATATTGTTCATGTTCAAGTATAGGAAGATATTAAAATTAATTTTACTTTAAGATTTTGAGTTAGAGATAGTGTTTTTTCATCTTATATTATTTGATTATTCTCCAAAGATTTCTCGATAATTGAGAGCTTTTTACGGTGATTCAACAAATAGGATAAATGATTTATTTGAATTAATTTAAATTTAAATACTTCTATTGTTAATAGCAGCGTAAAATTTTTACATATAAAGATTATTTAATAATATGTTTTTTTTTTAAGGAAAATATTGTATATTTTTAGAAAATTTAAAGAAGAATTGAAAATAGTCTCAAGCAAAAAGTGAGAATGATATTAAAAATTCGTATTGATCCGATCTGAAAATACTAAATAAGAGGAAAAAAATAATTTAAACACACAAATAGTTTCTTTAATGTATTTTTGGCAATAATAATAGAAGAAAACAAGAGTGGTTAGTAGTGGGGAAAGAAATTAAAACAAGTGGCAGTGTTCACATGGTTTGGACCAAAAGTGCAGAAAGTCTAATTCTAAGATAAGTTCCAAATTTCGATACCTCCTTGGCTTGGCTCTTACTCCCCACATTCCCGGATTTGGGGGCCTAACCATGAAACCAATAAAGTTGACTACCAATAACCCAATAATTATTATTTAAATATTCAACCATCTAGAAATTTCAAGGTTTCTATCCTTATTATATTTATTTATTATTTAGAATGGTTATGGTAAGTCGAAATATATATATATATATATATATATATATACATATATATATATATATATTGTGTTGCTGGAGAATTAGTTATTGAAATTTCGATATCATGATATTTTTGTACACTAAAAAAATTTATTGGATAACAATTAAATTAAATTGACTTTTCAATTTTTATAATATGATTAAATAATTTTTTTTAGTTTTAAATTGATTATTAGAATTTTTCTTTTAAATTATTAATTGATAACGTTAACCAAAAAAAATTGACGTGGAATGTTATACTACATGAACTGCAAATTAACATGACATAAAGTGTTTCAAGAAATTTGGTTCACCCAATTAGTGATAAAAACCTAGAACTAATTTCATCATTAGAAATGATATTTTTTAAAACTGAGATAAATTTTAAACAAATTAAAAATAATAAATATTTTATTTTGAACAAAATTTATTGTTGAGCTTTCAGTTGATGTTCTTAATCTTTTAATTTGATTCATCATCCACTCCAAGAAATTTTTGAAATAGCTATCGATTTTAACGATTGAGTCGTGATTTGGCAAGATATGATTAACTTTTGCCGTTTATAGATAATTTTTTTTTGTTTAATTTGTTTGGCATTTCTTTCCACACGTGAGTTCTTGCTCAAAGTTTAGATCATCTTTGATATCTCTGAGTAAGCTTTGGAATTCAAATTTGAAGAATTCATAAACCGAAAGAAGCTAAATCAAAAGCTCCTTTGAGACAACTTCATTCCAAAAAGTGTAAAATCATGTGGCATATCTAATTAGGCTTCCCTTAGATGCCCCTTCATCATCCTAACATAAAAGCTAGCTACTTGATAAATTTTGTCTTTTACTTTTAAATTTGCCTTACAAAACCAATTCATTTTAATTACAACAAAATATACTATGAACAAACACTAATATATAGTGAAAGTAATATTTTTTAAAGAAAAAAAAATCAGCATCACATATAATAGCTCTCTCAAATCTAACTAACTTGTTGACTAAGCCATTTTCTAACTACTGCCCATCTAACTATATGTTTATGTTTATTTTTTTATTTTAATAGGAGGATATTTTAGGTCCGGCAAACCCAGACTAATTCCTTACACCTTATCGAATATTCTTTTGAAAAGTTTGACGTGGCTACATTCTCTTCTGCATACATGCCACATTTAAGGTTTGAATCCAAAACTAAACACTTAAGCAACCCAAATCACTAATTACCACTTATACTAGGAAATGTGATTATCTGTTTCCATATATTTATAGTAGTATGTTAACACTACAAATTAGTTTTTGTTTTTGTGTATATGCTACAAATTAGATTAGTTATAGTTATGGACCAGCAACCCAAAGATTGGCCTAAATTATTGATGGTCCAACCTAAGAGAGTTTAGCATAGCAGAAAAAGAATCAAATCTTTTAAAACGACAGATTCATAATAAATTAGTTTTTGACTGATTAAAGTAAGAAATATCAAAAAAAAAAAATTCTAAAATGAGATAAGATCTTTTAATATCCTGATCAAATATCATCTATCAAATTTTATAAATTCGATAGGGCAAAACCTTACCGGTAATATATTTTAATCAGCGGTAATGTTACATATACCATTATATATTTTTGTATATTTTATTTACTACACGAAAATACAATATTTTATTTTTGTGCTTATGTTTACATTTTTCTGTGTCATAAATGGAATATACAGATGTGTACAGTATTACGCCTAAATTAATTCTTCTAATCCTAATAATCCTTGTGGCTCGACTCTTAGACATGTAAACTGATTTAACTGTCGCAATTGTTGCAGGTACACTATTCTCGCCCATTGGACTCGGATGCCGAACTTAAGAGAGGACTCCCATCATTTTCACCATCAAATTAATATCTTTATAGAATCAAATTAAATTGTTAAACTCTTAAGACTAAAATTACCCTAAACTTACACATACAATCTGACGAAAACTATTTTTAACATTAATCTAATCTATTAAAAAAGTGGAGTTGAGAGGAGATGGACAGTTGGACAATATGATGATTCTGTCCATCCCTAGCTAGCAAGCTAGTTTCGTGGATTTATTTACTCAGCAGAAGATTCAATAGAAAGGAAATAACTCAAATAAGTAACAACGTGATGACAATAAATAGGTACATGTGGATGCAATATATGATGAGAGGGAAAAGATAATATATAATGGGCTTAGTCTTTCTGACTATGACTGAGACTAAACTTGTATTGCTGGCAACCACGTACAAATAACAAGTCCATACTCTTCTAATTTGCTCCACTACTTTATAGATATCTTTAAATTTCCAAAAATAAGTCATTCTTCTTTAATTCAATAATGATTAAGAAAAAAATTAGTTAGTCATTTTCGATTAGATGAAGCAAAAAAATATATACTTTTAACAACTACACCCACTTCCTTCCTCTTTAATGTTCTTGACAACCAATATTATTTTATGAGTAATGATAGGCCATATGCAGATTTTATAATTTTTGAAATTTAATCTTTAATTCAAAATCTAATATCTGAAAGGAGAATCAAACTCTTCTATTTATGAATACCAATCAATAAAGTGTATCAAAATTTTTTGAGTAAACTATTAATTCGGCTTTTGTTCATTTTTTCGAACGACATTGCGATCCCTGACAATAAAAAATTACCGCTGCAGTTTTCGTCCATGGTCTCCGTGATACAAAACGGCCCCACCATGAGTTTCTTCATCAAATACAAACGAAAATAACCGACGTGTCATGTTAAGTTGTTTGCGTGGCCGTTAACTGTCAAATAAAAATGGACAGGGGCAGATTTGGCGCACACAAAAAAAATGATTAGGGTTCGATTTGTCTCATTTTAGGTTGTCAAGCTGGAGAAGTGTGAATGGATAGGGGCCGATTTGGTACATCCAAAAAGATGGTTAGGACTCGATTTGTCTCATTTTAAGTTGCCAAGCTAAAAAAATAGGAATGGACAGGGACCGATTTGGTGCACCTAAAAAAATGATTAAAATTCAATTTGTCTTGTTTTAAATTTGTGTTAAAGTATAATATCTATTATAACATCATGTTGATGATACAATGATCAATGATGAACCTGAAAATAATAAAAATAATATATTTAATTTAATATTTATAATTTTAGGTAAATAATATCCTTAATTATATATTGTAATATCTAATATTAATGAAACAAAAGCTGAAAAATTATAACTACCTAACTTTTTCTTTTTAATTGTCCCGATAGAATTTTTAATTGGTATGTTTCATTATCCTCTCAGATTACTTAGAAAAATTGAGTCTTCAATTCAAGTACAAACAACTATCATTATTAAATTATTGCACATCCCCTTTTACAATATTGGAGATCTACCAACTGAGCTATATATATTTCAAAGTACAAAATAAAGACATCAATAATTTGCAAGATCATGGAAAAAAAATTTGCAAGATGAGTTAATTTGATTACTTTTTACAAGCAAACTGATGGTAGTTATTAGTTTATATTTTTTTTAGTGTTAGAATATTCATGTTAATTTTACGTATTTTGATTTAATTTATGTTAATGAATTTAGGACTTTTATCTTTATGTTAATAGAAGGTAAATGTGTATAAATATCTTATAAATTGTTGCTATCGACAAACAATCAAATAGACATTAGTATAGTGTAAAATTACTTTAGTGATAAGACTTTGGTGTGGACAAGTGAGATTGATCCAGTACAGTAATTTCATCTCTCGTTAAAAAAAAGTTAATAATAATAATAATTTGAAAATATATTCAATATAAATATAAATTTAAATTCATATAAATATAAAAAGTTTTATTATGATAGAGATTTTATATTTTATATTTCACAAAAAAAAAAATTAGAGAGCCAACATATTATGATTAATAGGGAGCCAACATATGGTTATGGATGATAACTCATAATTAGATGATAACTTAATCTTGGATATATGAGTTATGAATGATAATTCATATAAATTTTTTATGATAATTTAGTTATTGACTCTTTAATGGCTCCCTAACATTGGTTTCGAAACATTATTTTTCACAAAAATTAAAAAAATATATAAATATGGACTCTCATATTTCTTAAATAGAAAAAGTTATGGAACCAACACATTATGACTAATAGGGGGCCAATATATATTACGAATGATAAGTTATATAAATTTTAGATGATAATTATTATTGGATATATGAGTTACGGATGATAATTCATATAAGCTTTAAATGATAACTTAATTATTGACTCCCTAATATTAGTTTCGTAGCATTATTCTTCTAAAATAAAAAGCTCCTTTTAATTTTCACTTACTAGTAAACTTTTTTTTTGACAAGCATTAACTAGTAAAGTTAAGAAAATGTAGATAACAAGAATGTTGAGTGAACATGTTTGGACAAGAATTACCCGACACTGTATCTGTATGTATGAAGTAATATGAATGGGATTTGTGATATTCAGCACCAACCGATCCCTACATGCATCGAAAAGCTAACCACTTTTTGGCTTTTTGTTAGCTTTGACCTCCAATAAACGACGATTCTTTGCAGTCGTAGCAGCACCTTTCCATTTTTGGAAGACAAAAATAAATCTTCTCTATTCCAATAAAGTAAATTCAATTCTTCCTCCATATTACAGTATTTATTTGTATTTTATTTTTCATTTCTCTCTTTTTTTTCTTATCTTTTAAATTTAATAGAAAAACTTATGTTAAAAAAAAACTTTTACTCCATACAAAGATAACAAGATAAGTTTTAACACGGTTAAAGGTTCGTTTCATTTGTTATTTTATTATTTTTAGTATTTTTTATGTTTTTAAAATTTTATAAATATAAAAATTAAAATCAATAAAATTATATTTTTTTATCTTATCTTTTTTCATAATAACACAGATTAAATAACTTACATTAGTTTTGATTTTTGACATAAACTAATAAAAATTTAATTATAAATCCCATATTTACGAAAAATAAGAACTTTTGAAAATTTATAAGTATGAGATATTCCACATTTCATAAATTAGTTTTTAGAATTGAGTTAAAATTATCTTATTTCAATTCTAATAAGAACATTTCTTAAAATATTTAGATTTTTTATTATTGTAAGAACTATCTGAGAATATATTTTATAAATAGACGTTAAACTTACAGGTATATTCTAATTTAGTGTTTCAAAGAAGGGGGTTTATCCTGACGTAGGTCTGCTTATGGCCTAGATCAACTTAAGTTTAATGGACTCTCTATCGAACTATTAAAAAAAATTAAAAGTATCAAGAAATGAAACCTTGTACACCTTAAAGTTCATAAAATAGGCCGAAAAGAGAATTTTTTTGAGGTCCCTTTACTCATTATGCATAGCATTGAATAGACTGGGTATTCACCTTATCAATATCTCAAATCAATGATGGATTCTACTAGACTGGACGTCTCAACCCTTTGTCAGACTATAGTTCTCTTGTTTTGTTCCCTAAAGTGGAGTAAGACATCGATTTCTCAAAAAGATCAACTCTTTTAATTACATGATGGACTCCTTTGAAAAAAAGAACATTGGCGCGCGTGTAAACGAGGTGCTCTACCTAACTGAGGTATAGCCCTTGTGTTTTTGATACATATTTGATCATATTATATCCAAAAATTCTTGTCAAGATGAGTATTCCGTAATCGAATTCTTTTTTATTGATATTGCCTTAGTATTGCGTATATTTAATATTCCTTTTATAATCCGTTGATCTGGTACCCCCAATTCGTGTTTCTTGTCTCCTCCTTTTAGTTATTTATTCAGTTTTAAATTTTGTTTAATCTGAAATGTACATCAGCCGTAAGCCAACCATCACTAATTTATGTTATTTAAAATTAAAGGAGGATCACATCAACAATGATGGCAAAAACACAAACCAAATAAACATTATTTTATGGCATTACTATATATATAATACTTTGTTTCTTCTTTTGTTTAATTATATATGCATCTTCCTGCCTGAATCAACAACATATGTTCAGCAACTCATCAATAATTTAGGTGTTTCCACACAATTGATTTAATGAGTTCTCATAATTTGCCTCAATAATATTATTGCTACAACTAAAAGCTCCTCCGCAATTGTAGGCAGAGCCATTTTCCCACAAGGTGGCCGGTCACTGCTAACTATCTATAAAAGTGAACCAAATTATTGGGTCAAGAATCTCTTTATTTTATCTTTTTTTTTTGGTATCCTGCTATTTTTTGGTGTCCCTCTTTATTTTATCTTTGATGTTTCAAATAATTTTTTACATAAATTAAAAAGTATTAATTGTTAACAATTAAAAGTGGTATGTTTCTTGAAGCCTAACATTACTCAATATATGTATTTCTGAATAAAACTGTTTTTTTAATATATTCTTTTGCTTAAAGGAGAACAATAAATGCATTAAGTCATCAAAATAATAATAACAAAACAAATATAACTAGTAGTGTAGTTCAAAAGACATTTGTTTCCTTCCTCTAATATAGATTTGAGTTTAAGTTTTTTTCCTAATATATTTTTGATAAAAAAATAAAATAATAATAATTTTATTTAAAATTTTGTGATATTAAATATGTATTTGAGAAAAAAAAATACTCGCTAATGGAGTCATATAAAATTAATAGTTTAATATTACTAAATAATAATTAAATTAAATATATTAAATTATCTAAACACTTCTTCACGGATATTTAGCCCATTTGTTTTTATGTATGCATTCCATGATGTAAGTTTAAATCAATCATACAGAAAAATATTTTTAGTTAGACTAAAAAGGAAAGAAGTCATATCTGTCTGATCTGATGGCCTTTAATTTGTTTATTTTGATATTTAAATTTTGTTATAAAACGTGGAGAGAAAAGGGTTGTGTCCCATAGTGTAGAGACAGAGATTGATTTATCATTTATCACACAGTAGCTGTTGTTGATGACAGAAATATGAATAATGTTTAGGGACCCCTCTCTCAACTATATACTACCTAACAAAATTTGCCATGACCCATTTTTCATCAGATCCAGTTCCACGTTACGCACTTTTGCCTCTAATTAATTATAACTCATCTTGTTTCAGAAATTATGATTGAATATTTTTTTATAAATAATTGTAATATATATCTTTCATCATTAAATATGTGTTTTCAGAATTTATAAAAGAATATACGTGTTCAAGAGATCTCTTTTTAGTTCAACGAACACAGCGTATTACTAATCAATAATAGGCAAATTCAGTGAAAGCCAGCATTTTAGGTGTTTCGAATTTATAATAATTCAATAATTTTACCTATTAATTTTAATGTGAAAACTTAGTTACAATTAATTTCATGTGAAATTATCATTTTAAAATTGTTAAATTACACTTTATTTAATCAAATATATCAGATCATCTAAAGATATTTAACAAAATAAAATAATTGATATTTATCTAATTTTAATTATAAAAATATCTTAATATATATATTAAAATTAACAATTAAAGATCACTAAATTAACATAAATTTAGACCACCTGAAATATTTCCTATAATAATCAATGGTTATATTGATCGCCTTTATGTTGAAACGAAACATTTTATTGAATTGAACTTGAAAAGGAAATAAATAAGTTTTTTTAGTTTTATGAAAATTTTTTAAGTTTTATTTGGTTCTTAATAATTCTTTTAAAAAACTTTTAATAAGTTTACCATATATATATACCGTTAGTTTCTTTAATTTTGACACAAAAAGATACTCTTACATCTTGTTGTATTTAATAAACTACATATATATATATAACAAGTTTAGATAATAAATAGTGATGTGACATACATTTACTAAGAAAACAAAGCGAGAAATGCATGTATCATGTACATGTGCAAATTATTAAAGAAAAAAAAATATTATTAATCAAACAACACATGACGACTTCATGTCACCATACTCGTATATTTATTACATATAACATGCTGCATATGTACATATTAATAAAGATAATATTAAGTGTACATATAAACACATGAAGCATATAAATTTTTCCCACTTTTATTAAAAAGCCTGCATTACATGCAAAAAAGAAAAAAAAAAATCACGCACGCACGCTGTAATTTTTTTCTTTTTTTCTTCTTCTACCTCCGCTTCTACCTCCATCTTCTTCTTCTTCTTCACTACCTCCGTTTTTATCTCCATCTTCACCTCCACCTCTATTTCCACTTTGCCTCCTCCTCTATCTCCGCCCTGCCTTCCACCTCTGCCTCCATTTTGTACTTCGCTTTCACTTCGTACTCCGCATTCACTTCTACCTCCATTTCGTACTCCGCCTCTTTCTTTTCTTCTTCTTCCTCCTCATTCTCCTTTTATGTTACGTTGTTGTTATTCTTTTTCAACATGTAAGATGTACAAACAAAATTTTAAACCAATTTGAGTAGAATTTAAAAAAGCGTCGAGCAGAATCTTAAATTAATATGAGCAAAATCCTAGATACTCAAAACCAAAACCCAAATCAAGTAAATCTAAATCAAGTTCAAACCACAAAGAAACTCACACATCAACATTTAAGAAACACAAACAGAATCCTAAATCAATATGAGCAGCATTTCAATATATCACGAACATATACAATTGGACATACCCCTGGAACAATTTGAGCATAATTTAAAAATGTGTTGAGCAGAATCCTAAATCAATATGAGCAGAATCCTAGATACTCAGAATCGAAACCTAAATTAAGTGAATCTAAATCAAGTTCAAACCACAAAGAAACTCACACATAAATTCAACATTTAAGATGTACAAACAGAATTCTAAATCAATTAGAGCAGCATTTCAATATATCACGAACATACACAATTGAACATACCCCTGAAACAAGTTGAGTAGAATTTAAAAAAATGTTGAGCAGAATCCTAAATCAATATGAGTAGAATCCTAGATACTCAGAACAAAAACCTAAAATCAAGGGAATCTAAATTAAGTTCAAACCACAAAGAAACTCACACATAAATTCAACATTTAAGAAACACAAACAGAATCCTAAATCAATATGAGCAGCATTTCAATAACGAATATATACAATTGGACATACCCCTGAAACAATTTGAGTAGAATTTAAAAATGCATTGAGCAAAATCTTAAATCAACTTTAGCAGAATCCTAGAATGGTGAATGCTAAAGTTATTTGAAATTCAATTCATCTAGATATGAAAATTCTGCTCAAATTCGTTTTACATTCTGTTTTTGGTTTGATTATGAGTGCTTGAACTCAATGGTGAATGCTAAAATGATTTGGGATTCTATTCATCTAGATATCAAAATTCTGTTCAAATTGGTTTAACATTCTGCTCAATTTGGTTTAACAATAACAAGAACAATAACAACAAAACAACACAATCCACAATTATCATCACTTAACAGAGGAAGGAGAAGAGGTAGAAGAAGAAGAACAACAACAACCACCACATAATAGAGGAAGGAGGAGAAAAAGAAGAAGAATAACAACAACGTAACATAAAAGAAGAAGGAGGAGGAGAAAAAAAAAAGAAAGAGGCGGAGCACGAAATGGAGGCAGAGTACGAAATAGAGACTGCGGCGGAGAGGGAGGCAGGGTGGAGATGGAGGCGGAGGCGATAAAGAAGAAAAAAGAAGAAAAAAAGGCGGAGTACGAAATGGAAACGGAGTACGAAATGGAGATGGCGGCGGAGACAGAGGCGGGGCGGAGATGGAGGCGGATGCGGTGAAGAAGAAGAAGAGGAAAATGAAGAGGAAAAAAGAAGAAGAGAAGGAGGAGGATGAAAAAGACGACAGGAGAAGAAGAAGAAGAAAATGAGAAGCGGGAGGAAGAGGAAGAAGAAATGCGCTTCAAAAGGTGGGAGTTTTTTCAGTGTGCATGAGTGAGTGTATGTTTAGTATCTATTTGTGTGTTTTATATGTTCCCTTATAATAATTGTATTAATAATTCGGTGATGTATGTTAGAGCGAGAAAAATCAAAATAATTATTTTATAACTTATTATTCATAATCTAAGTATAAATCTACGTATATGTTATATTTATAATAATTATATATTTATTATCTTTAATATTAGTTCATATAGTTCTCTTATTGAAACCACACTCTTCAATATTCTGTTATGGAATTATTCATTTGTCTAAAACGTCACAGAATCCACATATATTATTATTGCCAAATTTGCGTGGATATAGTCAATGGTTTCTTAAATTTGAAAATGAAGTCAATTATAGTTACACCTTAATTAGGCAGTTCACACTATGTACAATCATTGAATACTAACCAACTTGATTTGATTCACTTATTAACTCATTTATCTGGTAAAAGATATTGAGATTTCGAATTATTATATTTTGTATACGCAGCAATTTAATAATTAATTTAAAGAATTTCGATTCATGACATATATTTTTGATCTATTTAATTTGAGAATACTATAAAAAAAAAATACTAAAATTATTTATAAATGATTCAAAGACTAATAAAACTATTCATAAATAAAGAAAAATAATTATTTGTCGATAAAAAATAAGTCTTTTTTATCAAAATAACTCAAACATCACCCATTAATATAACATTGATATTTTTAGTTGGTGAACGAAATATATTTGTGTTATAAGTAGAAAATTATTTTTCTTCGATATGAATAATTTTATCATCGGGTTTTTTTTTAAACAGTTTTAGTCTTTTTTGGAAGGAAAAATAATTAAAGATGACTACTCATAGCTAGCGTAAGTGTGAATCATATGCACTGCTCGAGGTTCATGCTTGATATTATTTAAAAAGGAACTGTTAAGAAAATTATGGGAAGAGAAAACTACATGGGTCCATATATATATATATATATATATATATATATATATATATATATATATATATATAAAAAAAAAAAAA